>CM053789.1:167716739-168029239 GCA_028749045.1 Cupressus sempervirens
TTACCACAAGGGTTATGAGATAAGGATCGATAACTATGCAGGTCAGAAAGAAGGTCAAGCATTTTTGAGACATAGTCTTGCTGATTCATAATGACAGTGGCATTGCCCTTGTCCACTTTGATGATTGCTAGGTCATTATGATTCACCAAAATTTTGAAAGTGAGGAGCTTGACCTTGGGGATGTTGCACCTAGGTGGTTTCGCATGTCTAAGGGTGACTGCACAATCTTGCCTAATAATTTTGGAAGCATCATTGGGGAGAGAGCAGATGGCGTTCTCGATTTCCACGAGGAAGTCTACCCGTGGGATGATGTGAGGCGTCATCGCAAAATTGAGGCCTCGCTTCAAGAAGTTAAAAGAGAGGGGGTCGAGAGTGTCATCGGAAAGGTTAACAACCAATTTGCAATCCCAATTGGTTACAAGGTTGGGAGCGACAGGCTGGTCAGGGCAAAACAAGGGAGGACGAGGTTCGAGAGAGGAGAGCCCAAGAGGAATGGGCAGGGAAGCCTCTAAGGCAGGAGAAGTGTTTTCATTTAGTATTAGGGTGGGTGGAAAGAAAGTTGGAATAGATTTTGAAATGGTTTGAGATATTTCAGAACTATAGGTTTTTTAGATCACCGCTTTTTGGCACACCATGATCTTGTACATACACTCAAAGAAAGTTTTGCTAGGTCTAAAATGTATTAATATGGATTTCTATGAAAGTTGTGTGTATGGAAAGCAAAAGTGAGTGAGCTTTTTGAAGGTTGGAAAGGAAAATAAAAAGGAGAAATTAGAGCTTGTGCATACCAATGTATGGGAACCAGCATAGGTATCCTCCCTTGGTGGCGCTCATTATTATGTTACATTTATTGATGATGTAGTTAGAAAAGTATGGGTTTATTTACTTAGACATAAATATGATATATTTCAAACTTTTAAGAAGTAGTGGTATTGAGTTGTAAGGGATTATAGATTGTAATTAGGTTGTAATCACTAGATCATAATAATATGGATTTGTTATTTGGTGGACATAGCCCAGGGTTTGGGTGAACCATGTTAAATCTTGGGGTCTTGTGTTCTTTTCTATGTGTTCTATTATTTTTTGATATTATTTATATTTACATGTGATTGTTATTTCTATCTGAGATTTAATCCTAACAAGTGGTATCAGAGCTAGGTTAGTTACAAAATGATTTGCACATAAAAAAGGCATTGATTTTGATGAGATATTCTCTCTTATTTTTAAAATGACTTCTATTCATATTGTTTCAAGTATTATGGATACTAAAGATTTGCACTTAGAGCAAATTTATTTTAAAATAACCTTCCTTCATGGTGATTTTGATGAAGAGATATATATGGCACAACCATAGGGATTTGAGGTCAAAGGTAAGGAGAACTTAGTGTGCAAATTGAAGAAAAGTTTATATGGCTTGAAGCAAGAACCTTGGCAATGGTATCATAAATTTGACAGTTTTATGCATGAGCATGGATATAGTAGGTGTAATTCATATTATTGTCTTTTCTTTAAGAGGTTGGATGATGATAGCTAAATTATTTAACATTTATATGTTGATGATATGCTTGCAGCTAACTCTAACATGGATGACATTAAGGGGGCTGAAATTTTAGTTAGCACATGCATTTTCTATGAAGGATTTGGGGACAACAAAACAAACCATTGGTATGAATATTTGTAGAGATAGGAAGAATAGGCAATTGATGATATCTCTAGCTAATTATATTGAGAAGGTGTTGCAATGTTTCTCTATGGAGAATGCTATAGCTGTCAGCCCACCTTTACATGGTCATTTGCAGTTGACTAAGGAGATGTGTCCAAAGACACAAGAAGAGGAGGATAAGATGTCTGTCGTACATTATCCTTCAATTATTGGAAGCTTAATGTATGTTATGGCATGTATTAGGACAGATATTACACATGTAGTGGGAGTTTTTAGTTGGTATATGAGTCATCTTGGGCTTCAACATTAGTATGTAGTTAAATGGATTCTCAGATGGTTAAGAGGAACATTGAGTAAGTGTTTACACTTTGGGGGCTCTACTACTAATTTATAGGGCTCTATTGACTTAGACTTGGAAAGGGATATTGATACTAGGTAGAGTACTACAGGTTATGTATTTACTATTGGTGGGGTAGTGGTAAGTTGGGTTTCTAGGTTATAGAAAGTTAATGATTTATACACTATAGAGGTCGAGTATGTTGCTACTACTAAGGAAACTAAGGAGATGATATGGATTTATTTCTTCTTGGAAGAATTGGGACACCCTTAGAGGGATAATTATTTGTTTACAAATGGTCAGAGTGACATTCATCTTGTGAAGAATTCTATTCCACTTCCAAAGACCAAATACATATAGTTGTGGTACCATTTCATTTGGTCAATTTTGGATGATGGACAATTAAAGTTGGACAAGATACATATAGATGACAATCTATAGGATATGTTTACAAAGGTAGTGATCAAGGAGAGCTTATATTCCTCTTTAGCATGGTTTGGTCTTCTAGACTAAACAATAATAAAAGAACAATAGTCTAGGGTGGTTTGATCTAGTGGGAGCCCCATGTGGTAGCAATATTGCTACAGGATCAGTATCCAAGTGGGAGATTGTTAGTTTTTGGTGACTAATGAGGGGAGTGATTGATTAGAAAAGTATTGTACATACTTCATAAATTCTTTGGGGTTTGGGGGGATAATGAATCCTATTAATTTTTTGGGAAGGGAAAAGTTAAGATTAAGTTGCAAAATGGGAATCATTAGCTAATACATGAGGTAAGACATGTTCCAAGGCTGAGTAGGAATTTAATTTTAGTAGGACAACTGGGTGATGAGGGTTGTGTAGTTACTTTCAATGATAAAATTGGAAGCTTTCAAGATTTTCTCTTGTAGTAGAAAAAGGTGTCAAAGTAGGCAACTTATATCTTTATATAGGTCATATTGTTCCTTCTACTTTAATTATTTCAGAGAGAAATGAATGTTTAGGAAAAATTGCTACAGTTCAGTAGGGAGAACAAATAGTTGTTGTAGATTTTGATATAGTGTTGTGGCACAATAGACTTGGGCACAAAATTTTTGGGCTACTATTCTTCAATGGCTAATATTCATCAATTGGCTATTTCTTATATTTGCCAATTTATGCTTGACATGTTGTAACTAGTTTTAACCCTAAAGTAGAAAAAATACTTGTATAAAAGCATTTAGGGTTAGGGATTGCTTCATGAGGTGTGATACAAAAAATGGTTCTTGTGATTGTATTGAGATATAAGAGATTACAAATTATAATCAAGTTGTAATCATTGGATCATAATAATATTGGATTTTTTGTTTGGTGGACGTAGCTAAGGGTTTGGGTTAACCATGTTAAATCTTGGTGTCTTGTGTTATTTTCTATGTGTTCTATTATTTTATGATATTATTTATATTTAGATATAATTTTTATTTATGTTTGAGGTTTAATCTAATAGTTAGAAAAAATGACAAGTGTCTTTATTTGATTAGTTTAATAAAAAATAGAGCCAAGTTCTTAAGAATTTATTTTTAGCATTGATATCTGGATCAATCGATGATCATCTCTATATAATTATAAATTATTTTTTAATAATTAATCTATGTGACATAATGAAAAAGAAACATGTGCCCTACTAGGCCCATCATATTCCATGAAATCTAGTCAGAACCTAGTCATGAAGTGCCATGAAGAAAAGTAGTCCAATGTCATTTTCTCTAGACAATGTAATAGTTCCACCTATCTACCATGATGTAAACACCTAGAAGATGGACCCACATCATAGAGTAGAACAAAGAGTTAAGGTCTTCTAATCTAATCCATTAGATCAAAAATATCAATGAGCATCACATGGTTACAAGGGTTAAAGTTAAACCTTGGGTTAACATGGAAAATAAGCAAAAACCAATAATCACATGGTCATGAATGATTAGAAGAAACCCAAAGTTAAGGCAACGACAGAGATAAATCATATAAATCACATGATTTAAGGGTCATAGGTAGGTTAAATTAATTACAAGTCAAAGCCATGATGAAATGAAAAATGAAGATCACAAGATCACGAACAATTAAGGGTAACCTGAAGTTAAGGTTGTGATAGTATGCAAGATAATAACGATTAAGGTAAAAAAAAATTACAAGGTTACTAGTGAAGAAGCATTGAAAACATTTTAAGTTGCAACTCAATGAAAGCATTAACTATTAAACCTTTAAAAAAAATAGTCACATGGTCACTAGTAGTTAGAGATATCCAAAAGTTAGCATGAGGAAGAAGTGATAGCCATTGATTGCATGATAATATGAGTTAAGAGTTAACTCGGTGAAATGGCAAAAATTAATTGGTTGCATCATCACATCAGAAGAAGATATTGTGTGAATAATAAGAAGACATGGGGAAAAATAAAGAGAATTATTATCATGATCTTTAATTTGAGATCGATGGACATAATTCAAAATTGTAGCAACCAATATTGGAATTTAAATTATATGAATATGGTGATAATAGATCAGAGAAGAATATGAACAATTTTGAGGATTTCTAATCATTTCTACTTTCTTTATTTGATGTATTGAACTATAATTGATGAATATTGAATTTTTGAGTGATTCAAGTACTCTATTAAGGTAACTGATGAATTTTTTAGTAGCAAAGAACCTTAAGAGGGGACCTATATATGTAATTTTATAAGCTAATGGAAAGAATCAGGAATTATGTCAACTATTTCCTCCTATATTTCCAGATGTTGAGTGAGAATCAAAGATTTATATGGAATGAAGTATTTGTATGATGTTTTTAGTTAGGTAATGTGATGTTTGAATTCCATTGATGACTAGCATGCCTAGGTTTCCTTCATTTTCTCCTTTAGCCAAGCTAACCTTGCACTTTCAAATACTTTTTATGGGATTGTAGGACAGATGTATTTGAACTTGGTGATTTCTTATTGGATGTCATTTTAGTGGAGATTTATTAGTCAAGGTGGACTCCATTTCTTCTTTCATATGCATCTCTTCTCTATCTCTACATTGCATTTGAGTAGGAATAATCTGCACTAAGAAGTAAGAGTAAATGTTAGAAGAACTTCAAGGTAGCCTATGATGTCCATTCCACTAGGTGTTTTATGTTGACCAAATTTATTTCTTCCTGGGGTGTTTGTAGTTATGAGAATCCTATTTTATTCTCTTCTAGTCTCAAGTTAAGAGCATACACCCATCCTAGTGATCTATTAAAAACACAATTCATTGCATATATTGCATATAAAGGAATTGTACCTTATAATTTAGAGTGTAGTGATATAACACATACACTAACTTTTTGGTAATATTCTTCTGGTTCCTCACATTCTCGAAACCTAGAGTCAAGGTAAGGCCAAGTTAGCAAGAGAGACATTCTATTAACCATCACATTTATATAAGGCTCAACATGAGATATGCACGTGATCAAATTCCCATAGTCTAATTATGCACATGTATATTTTTGTTACTTATCATGATATCACCTTTTATTTTCTACCATTCTTGGGATTTTTGCTGGTAGCATTATTTTCATGACTTTTACCAATATTTTTTTTGTGCAACAGAAATGCATCTTGGTATATCAATAACCCTACATTCAGGGAGGTTTATGCCCCCACTTTGATTTCCTTTTGATATATGAGATCGTAGACATAATCCTTGATCTACATACACTTAAGGGTGAGAAAAAATAGTGAAAATTGCAAAACTCATTTTATCAATACCAAGGGGTACTTGCTTAATTGTGTTCTAATGAATGTGTGTACAAATGTCAGATAAGAGTGTCCTTAGCTAATTTTTATAAAATGGCATGGAGAGGATCTCCTAAAAGGGTGTGAAAATGATACTTCCTTTGGACACATGGCTTTTGGTTGGGCACAATAGTGATATCATTAGTCTAATTTTTTGTATTGTGTGCTTGTGTGGTGTGCTGAGATGGAAGTTGTTCATATGTGTTCTATTGGTAATTCTAATATTTTTTTTGTTAAGGAATTTTTTGATAAGAAGTGTTTGGTGTGCCAGGTGATGCTCCAACCATTTGAACATGTCGAGTGTCTGTAGCCCCATCAATAATTATGTTTTTATTCTTGTTCTAGTATCATGGTTTGTCATTGTATTTCCCTCATTCTTGGGTTTTTTCTTTGTAGATCTTACTGACACCATCTTTGATAAGTCATTTTTCAAGGCCCATACCCTTCTCTTTGATTTCTTTGCATGTTTGGAGATAATTCATGACCATGTGATGTACAAGATTAGGATGGGCATTATTGATGAAATTTTTAACTAGGTGATGCTTTGGGATAGTACAAGTGATATGTGTTGTGAGATATTTCCATCTCTATAGGTAATCTAAAAAGATTTCTCCCACCTTTTGTTTGGTCTGAACTAGATCAACTATAGATAGCTTAGTCTCAACTAGATGAGCATTTTGGCCTACAAAGGCCTTTGATAGTTCACAAAATTTTTGATGTACCATGATGGATCTAAGAGAACCACTCAAGATTAGTCCCTCCTAGGCTTTTAGGAAAGAGGCACATGAGAAACATATCATAATAAGAAACTTCTTGGTAATGCATAAAGAATTCTTTGACATAAGTGATGAGATCTCCCTTCCTCCTAAATTTGTTAAATTTGTGAACCTCAAAATGTTTAGGAAACAGTGTCATTGTTATTTCTCTATCAAATGGATATCGACCAACTATTTCAAATTTGAAAGTTTTCTAATCTATTCCATCTTTGATTTCCTTCAGAGATTTTTCATTTCTTGCCATTCAAAGTTGATAGGTGTCAATATTGGTGTCCCAAGGCCTAGTGTCCCCATTACAGGGTATGCTTTAGATTAAACAATTGAATATGGATGAAGTGTGGACTAAAATATGTCTTGGATGGGATTTATTATCTATTCAGGTGGTGATATGACATATTTATACATCTACTTGGATGATTGTTGCTTTGGTTGGTTGATATAAGATTTATGTCTAGATAAATAATTATGTATTGGGGTTTGGACATATTTTTTTTGTGGTAGTTACTATTGAAAAACTGGTGGTGAAAGTGTGGGAACAATGGTTTATGATGGTAAAATTTGTCCCACATACATTGGTTGTGCTCCTACATGAAAAGGCAACTAGATGCTACTAGGTGCTAAATAAATGGCATAGGGAATTGCCCCTATTACTAGTGGTTGTTGTTTTGGGATTGTTTGACTGCTCCCTAAGGGTGAAATTGAAAAGTAGTTGATAATGGATTGGTTGGTGGTATTATAGGATGATGTGTTTTGAAAGTATGCATAAATGAAGCACTAAATAGGAAGTTTGTGGTAGGCCCTTGTGTTTTTCCAAAACCCCAAGGACCAAGTGGAAGTGGAGTGGTGGTATTTGGTATAGATGTCAATAGATGGGAAATGGAGAAAGTTGTAATGGTAAGGCCCATTGATGGCATCCCTAGAGTAAATTGTGATGCTATTTGGATATTTGGTTAAGATGTGTTCAATGAATAACTAGTGGACATTTTTGAAGTGGAGCAAATACTTTACAAGATGGAAGGCCCTATGATATTGTAAGGAATGGAAGGGATTTGTGAAGTGTTGGAAGAAACAATGGTAGAAGAAAATGTAGATGTAGTTTGTAATATTGTGGTTGTTGAGGTGTAGCATAGACCAATGATTGTATGATGGTGGATTAATTGTTTTGTAAGATAGGAGCATTGGGTTGGGTCAACAGGACATTAGGATATATAGGTTTTGGTTGCATCATTTGATATCCTTTAGGTGGTATGAAAAATGGATCATTTGGATTAGATAGACCAATGGGTCGTGAAAATCTACCAAATAGGGGATGAGCATGATTAGATATATCTAGAGGTGGTGCACTCCCAAAACCAAAAACTACCACATTATCGCTTAGGAAATTTTCCATAATGCTTTCCCTATTTTGATCTATGACAACATTCACAATTGTCACATGTCCTAGTTGGTTAATGAATGCATCTATATGTACAAAGAAACTCAAGTCTTCTAGATTTTGTGGTGAGGGATCATGTGTGATTGGAGTTATTGGAGGATATGGTTGTGTACTAGTTGGACTACCACTAAGATTAGGATCCATTTCTTTATTCTTCCTTTTATTCTTAGAGAGACATGTGGTAGGTGGCATAAAATGATGAGTTTCCTAAGGATAGAGTGAAAGATGTGTTTAGGGAAATAACTACAAGTATATGTGAGTAAATATTTTTTCTAGATATGGCTATGATGGAGGTAATTTCTAAGATGCTAGGAAGGCATAAAAATGGATGTGCGGGAATGAGCCTACTAATATCTAGGAATCCTAAAGACAAGTGATATGATGAAAAGTAAAAGAGAGTACTTTTTTTCCTATGTGTGAACTTGAAAATGTAATGGTGATATCAACCCTAAGGTAGCCTTGTGACCATTTTGGAAGACAAATAATAATCAAGTGTAGAGCCCAACCTTTTACTCAAGGTAATGAGGGACACAAATGATAAAGATAGATTACCCTAAATAATGCCTAGTTTGAGGAATAACTAAGATGGGGTGATGGATGGATGTTTTTAGGGTAAACAACTCTCAACAATGTGACACCAAATGCTTAAGTATGAAGGAAATGATGGAGGATGTTTTGGTCTATGATGTTTGGTTTGGGTGTTTATGGATATTTAAAGTATATGACCTAAAGTGGATAAATCCCTTAAATGCTTAAGTAAAATGAGAATCTATATGAATTTTTTTAACCTATGAGGTGATAAGTGCATGAGTATGTGTCAAAGAAGAAGAACCTAATCAAAGTTGACTTTGTGTCTTAAGGTTAAGTTCTGAATTTTTTAGTTCCACTTAGTTTGTAGAAAAAAATTAACACCATCTCTCTCAGTCTGATCTAGTTTGGAAATTATTGTATTGGGGGTACACTTTTTGCATTCTATTTCAATATCTCTATAAACTAATATTTTTTGAATTTTAACATTTTTGAACTTGCGCTTTGGTAGATCTGACATGAGTTATGTCTATTAATATTATCAGAATCATGAGTTGAGGTAGTGACTACTCTAAGTATTGTTAGAAATAGGGAATATTGAAACTTGGGGTGAATCAATATTCTACAAACTTTTGTCACCAAGTGGATACTATTTATTACTTTGAACCATGCATAACAATGTAAACAAGTAATGTTGAATAGTAATAATAACCATGCATAAAGAGAACTCATAGCACCATACTTTGTTAACTAAGGAAACCTTAGCCAAGGGAAAAGCCTCGTCGAAATGATACCCACAAAGATATACTAGTATATATGTTCCTTGTTAGATGATGGACCTTGTTAGGAGTCTATAAAAAGAATTTAGTACATAGGAGTCCCTATTTGGAGACTTTCAATCCTTGTTAGGAACTTCCAACCCTATTAGGAGCTGTATATAATGGATGCAAGAAGAGCTCACTACCCAAACAATTAATTAATACTCAAGTATATAGATATTGTAACTTCTTTCCAGATGATCTTTGATCTTATCTCAATCTCGAATCACAAAATTAGGTTCTCAAAAACTTTTCTTTATAAGATACAAAAATTTGTATTCATATTCTCTTCAAATTACTTGCACATAATTTCACAAGATGTATTTGCACAAATACCATAACTTTTCAAAAGTTATTTTTGGGCCAGCTAGGACCACAATATTCTTTTTAAACCTAGAGTAAATGTCTAGGATGTCGACCCTAATTGGTCAAGTAATTATTTTGTAAAAAAAAAAAAATTCCTTTACTTTTCCTTTTGTTGTTCTATAAATCTTACATAAAACTTTTCTGTACTATCTGTACTGGTGTTCAAGGTTTCATACATCATCATCATCATGTACACTATTTCCATCCAAGTTCTCTCTCTCTTAGATAACATCATATAAACAAGTTATACATCAAAAAAATATACTCTTGTAAATAGTTTCATACATAGAAATTTTTTAGAGTACTAAAAGCTAAGTATGTTTATTTCTAAATGTACATCATGTGTTGCCATTAACGAAAAAAATTGCATTGCTACATATAGCCAATTGTCAACAATCTACCCCTTTGGCATTGATGGCAACAAAGGAAAATTGGCTAAGTAACCATTTTTTATATCAAAACTTATAATACTTATCATCTATTACATATAATTCATATTAAAAATTCTCCCCCTTTGAATATGATTACTAAATACATAACTTACTAAAAATTTCTTCTATAACTTCTCCACCTTTCACATCAATGACAAAGGTTAAAATGTCAAAAACTATTAATTTTTTCTCTTGCTACCTCAAGTTGCTATTATCTTCCTACAATCATCAAAGTTTTTGTTTAGACTATTCATACCTTTCTCCCATGTGTGATTTTCTACTTTGACAGTAGTGAGAATTGTACGTAAGTCATATGATGCAATCTCAACTATGTTGAGGTTTGAGTAGGTGAAATTGGAATAAGTATCATTTTCTTTGACACATTCCTCCAACTGTCTCTCAATGCCTGATGTCTTTAGAGCAATAGACTCTTTTAATTCTAATACTCTTCTTAGAACTTTCTCTTTTTCAAGTTATAGTTTCTTGATACCTATGTGAACACTTGAAACTTGTCCTTCAAACTCATTAACTCTGCAAGTGGGTTGATTGATGTATCTGAGTAGTTAAAGCTTCTAGCTCACTTAGCTTCCCTTGAATCTTACTATCCAAATCTTTGGTCAACTTATGAGATAAAGTATATTTGATGTATAGTACCTTGCCAACTTTTTGACATCTTTAGAGTTCCTTGATACAAGTATCAAGACACAAAAAATCATTCTAAATATTTTGACAAATGGTGCTACAAAGATTGGCATTTTGTGAAATTTGAGCCATAGACTCAACAACATTCAAAAAATTTGTAAACTAATCATCAAATAATTTTACAACTGTTGGAGCTCTTTTTTTGGGTTCTTCTTCTATATGTTTGGCTTTGAGGGTATTCTGCAATCTATTAGTCACTTATATTAATGCTCTCTATTGTAAGGTTAGCAAGAGTTATAGGAGTGGATGACCTAGATTCTTTCACCTAATCTTCCACTTATTTCTTCTCTACTACCTTCTTTTATTTTCTCTCTTCTTCTTCCTTCTCTCTTTCTTTTCTTTCTTCTTCTTTCTTTCTTTCTTTTGCCTTCTTTTATGCTTCTTTATTTTCCTCTTCCAACTTCTCTTTTTCTTCTTTTGTTGTCCTTTCTTCTTCTTTCTACTTCTTCTCCTCTTCAAGCAATTTTAGCTTGTCTTCTTCAATCTTCTTCAATCAGTCTCAACTAATCTTGAATATCTTTGGAATGGGGCTTAGGATGATCAAAACTTATGAAAGGATCACCATAAATGCTAATTGTAATAGTTTTTTGATCAATTTGCATAGTATCACCACTTGTTCATACTTCCAAAGTTTTCTCTATAGTGGTAGAGGTTTCCACTACCTTAATCATCATTTTTTTTATAGTTGCAATAGTTTCACTTCTTATTAAATTTTTATCACCACCTATAAATAGAATTGACCTTATTTTGTTCCATAGAGAGGGTGCTATTTTATTTATCAATTTTTTTATTTCTTCTTCATCTTCAAGCTTGCACATAGTTCTTATCATCAATTTCTGAAGTTCCATATCTTCTTCCCAAACTAATGCCTTCTTAGCTATAAGTCTATCATAGAATTTTTGATTGATAAAACCTTTCATATCTTTTAATTTCAAATTTTTAACAATCATATATCTCATAGTAGAGATATCAATATTTTCTTTCTCAATATCACTATACAACTCATAAAACTTGTTTGTTTGCACAAATTTTCGTCTGTTAACAATTGTTGGATTAATTTTCTCTATGTCTCATTTCTAGGGTTGCCTTGATTTACCTATTGACTACTTGGAAAAATAACCTTCTCTAGTTATTTCTCCTCTTGTTCCTGATCATCATCCTCACTAGAGTCTTCAATTATCGACAATGTCATCTTCCTTTTTTTAGGTCTAGTAGATAGTTTCTTAACTCTCTTTGAATTATGAGTCTTAACTTGTACTAACCTTTTAGACTTCCTCTCTATTTCACTAGGTTTCTGAATTGATACATCAACATATGGAATGGTATGTTCTGTATGATTTTCTACAATGGATACACTAGACACTTGGCCAACTGATAGAGGTGTCACATATATTATACCTTGTTCACAAGTTTGTTTCATTCTAGGGATTGTTTGTCTAACTACCTGTGATTATTCTTCTAATATAACAACCTCAAATAACACTTTCTTCATTATAATTTTAACCTTTTTATGAGTTTTTTTCTCTAATGATGCCTGGCAAGCTGATTGAGTTGTCTCCTCATATGTTCTAACTCTATAAGATGGTTATGTATATCAGATTTCAACATTAAACCAATTTAACAAATAGCTACATCATAAATTAACTCATAACTAAGGGATCAAGAAATATTTCTTGAGCCTCTACTACTTCAATATAAGGTAGGTCTATATCCACCATAAAACATATATCATCCTTAAATCTGTAAACAATTATAGGTGCAATTCTGAATCTATGTTTCATCTCATTCCGAAGTGTCCTCATGATTAAATTAAAACTATCCAAGATTTTATTTGCAAGATACCTTTTTTATACATATGTTATCTTATCCACAGTACATCTTTCACTACTCAATCTTTATAACTAATAAAAACAGAAATCTTTTAAGTACATGAAAGCAAATATAAATAATAAGAGACTAGATTTTGAATACACCATTGTTATTTTTCTTAGTCTTCTCTAAATTCTTAAGTAGTTGTACTCTCAGAATCTCACTTAAATTTACTTTCTCCTTCTCAATGAAAATCATATAGGTTGCATAGATGAAGCTTGCTAAAAACTCATCACTCTTAGAACTTGCACAAATAGAATTTGCAATGATTTTGCTCAAGAATCTTGCATCATGTTGTTTGATGGTGTTGATTACCATTGCCTTACCACTATAAACTATCTTAGTATTAAATTCCACCTTCCTCTTAACTAGTTTCTTGCCAATGGCTATACTTCCTTGTTTGCTAAGACTAGTAACCTCATGAATAAGATTAGTAGCGATGTCAAGTACATTTTTTCCCATCCAAATCTTTCCATTATGAATTTTGTTAATATAACTTGAGTCCACTCTTTGGTATCAAGTTCATATTAAAAGTAATATTTGACAAAGCCTATATCCTTTAGATGCTCATATCCAAACTTTACAGTCATATCATGATTGAAAACAATTTCTATATCTTTCTTCATGAGTTATTCTCCAATATTGTCAATTTTACTAAAGAAGTAGCTTCCTATGTCTTACAAGTAAACTAAGTTTTTCAAAGTTGTTGATAAACATGAATTAGGTTTTCCTCTAAGGGTTTCATAGGAACAACCTTTAGTTTAGGTCTCTCAACATTCTCAACATTCTAAGCTATTGACATATCAATGATTTCACCAAATATAAATTTATCAAAGATTTTTTGTGTGAAAATATGATAAAATGCCTTTTTTCTAATGTAGGGTTTTGCAAAAAATCAATTTTCCAAATCACTTTTGAGTGCTCTAAGCTTCTGAGATGATCCTAATGTGAAAGTAATTAAGTTTCTACTCTATTTATCCAACTTGAACTGGCATTAATTTCTTCTAAATAAAAAAATATTTAAATTTCATTCTTGAATCAAATATCTTCTTAAAATCATCTATTTGACCTTCAAATGCTACTTGGGGTTAATGATAGCTTCCTTTCATAATGAAAATGTTTTAAAGAAATTCACATCATGAAATTTTCTATGAAAACATAGATTTCATAATCTATCATAGAATCAACTTTCTTTGCTATAATAATAACTCTTATATCCTTCATAACTTGTTTTGATAAGCTCCAAATTTTAAGCAATCTTATCTACAATCTAAACTCATCAATATATATCTTCTCTCAACTCCCTACTCATAGATCATTCCCTAAAAACTATTTCAAATTCTAGCATTGTGAACAAGCTTAATTCAACTTGGTTGAATCAAGCTCGATTGCTGACTTCAATTTTCCTATCTCAACATCATCTAAATTTTCCTCAAAAGTATTTAATCCCTTTGCAAAGCCACATCAAGTTCTTCTTGAAGTTCACTAAATACATTTTTTTGATCTTCATTGTCTTTCTTAGTTCCAAAGCTACTTTCATGATTCCTTTTTCCATATCTATAGTTTCTTCCACTATTGCTTCTTCTTTTAAGTTTCTTTCATGATTCCTCATATCATTTCTAAAGTTCCTTCCATTGTTCCTTCTATCCATTCTTTAGTACTTTTCCATATGTCTAAAGTTGTTGCATAACTGACATATTTAGGTTTTGCTTCTAGGATTGTCTTGATCAATAGACATTTGACAATTTTGGGCTATATGTATAAATTTATTAAACTTATAACATATAATCTTCTTTCTTTCTTCTGATGCAGGAGCATCCAGAGGTATACGGGCAATCCTATGTCACCCAAAAAAATGTACTTAGACTTAGTTTCTGTTTCATGTGTTTTCATTTCTAGATACCCATTTGGGTCAAATAAAGGTTCCAACTCTCACAGTTCCACTATTAGTGTTTTGGGTTAGAGTTTTTAATCACCTTGGGATACATGTAAATGCCAAAAAAATAGGAATATGTAATTGAGCCATCATTTTGGTGAACTAGAAGGTCTAAATTGGTTGGATGATTTTAATTATAATTTAGAGTATTCCAAAAAAAGAATCAGGTCAAAAGGCCCCACGATTTGAAAGTTATCACCTTTTTTTGGTTTTTGGACACCTCCTAAGAATGCTTCAAAGTTAGGTTAGGGGCATTAAATGACCTTGAATAGGGCCAAAAAATGGGGTATGAGTGAAGCCGGTCCATAGGGCTATAGAGCACTTCGAGAGCTTTCCAAAAATGTAAACGGTTTGTCAATCGGAGCTACGGTTCAAAAGTTATGCCTCCCAAAAGTTTGGTTTCCGTTTCTGGATTCTTCAAATTTTGTGCTGACTTCTAATGCGACTTCTAGAGCCTTCTATTTGGTTGGTGGATGCCAACTAGCATTTTCTAGAATGTATTCCTAATCCTTAACCCTCCAGGGTCTATTTAACAACATTTCTAGCATTGTAAAAGGTAGTTCGGAGTGGCGTTTGAGAGAAGGTACTCGGAGAAGAAATTATCTCTAGTTTATGCTATTGTAAACCCATAAGGCATGTTTTGGAGTCTGTTTCTCTGCACTAAGTTTACTAGCATATTTTCACTATTAATAAAATTTTCCCTTTTCTATGGTGTCCATTCTGTGCTTGGGTTTTGTCCACATCATCTTCATAAGGTCTTCTTTCTCTTGACATTCTCTCATTAGATCTTGTTCTATCTACAAGGTTAGTATTTCTAAACATTCTACCATTTCTTCTATCATTATCATATTTAAGTTTCCTACAATCAATTGCATTTCAACCAATTCCATGACAATTATGATAGTAAAATTTTGTAACATTATTAAATGACTTATTTGTACAATCTCTTTTCATATTACCTATTTCATTACATGAAGAACACTTACCTCTAAATTCATACCTAGTTTCCTTAGGAGATTCCACTTGCTTAGGTTCATCCAATTTCTTAGTTTCTTTTTCTTGTTTGATTTATCAAAAGATTGACTTGATTCAATCTTACCATCAAATTTATCTTTCTCTTTGACATTAGATCCACTTTTAGGTTTCTTTGTACACATGTTAAATAGATAACCAAGACCATTCTTATCATAGGTAGGTCTTTATATTAACAGTGATTCATCAATATTTTATCTACTAGTATAAAGCTTTTCAAGTTGTAGCTTACTCTAAGCTAATTCACCTTTCACAATAGTGTTGTAGTTTTGAAGTTATTCATGATCAACTTTTAGTACTTCAAGTTTAGATGTCTTCTTTGTTAGATTGGTTTTAAGATTTGAAATTTTAGATTTCAAATTAGATTCAACTTTTCTAGGATCATTCTTCAAACTCAACTTTAGATTGGTAATCTTTAGTTCATGATTCAATATCTCTCTATTTTCAATTTAGAATATTCATCATCACCAATTTTTGATTCAATAGATTTGGGCTTGGATTTGAGATGTTCAATCTTGTCCTTCAATTGTCGAATGTATACTTTGGACCCTCTATATATCTTTCATCTTATCTCTTTCTTTAGTAAGGATCAAATTTTTCAGGTGCATGTTCAAGGTTCTTTACCAACTATTTGATATCCATAGGGATCTTACTCAAGCTATTTAGCATCTTCTAATTAATTATACTCTAATACCAATTGTTAGAAATAGGGAATACTTGGGGGGGGGGGGGGGGGGGGTGAATCGGTATTCTACAAACTTTTTTCACAAACAAGATATTATTTATTACTTTGAACCATGCGTAAGAAATTAAATAAGTAATGTTGAACAATAATAATAACCATGCATAAAGAGAACTTATAACACCATTTTTTTTAACAAGGGAAACCTTGGCCATGGCAAAACCTGAGTGGGAATGATGCCCACAAACATATACTTTCATATATGTTCCTTGTTAGAGGATGGACCTTTTTAGGATTCTATAAAAAGAATTCAATACATATGAGTCCTTGTTAGGAGACTTTGAATCCCTGTTAGGAGATTGTGACGCTATTAGGAATTTTAGTACAATGGATCCAAGAAGAGATCACTACCCAAACATGGCCTTCCATTTACAAGAAGAGCTCATTGCCCAAACAAGTAATTAATCCTCAAGTATATAGATGTTGTAACTTCTTTCTAGCTGATTTGTCACCTTATCTTGGTCTTGGATCAAAAAATTAGGTTCCCAAAAGCTTTTCTTTATAAGAAAAAAAAATGCATTCATATTCTCTTACAAATCACTTGCACATAATTTTGCAAGATGTCTTTGCATAAATATCATTCCTTTTGACAAATTGCTACTAGGTTGGCTAGGACCACAATATACTTTTCCAACTAAGACTAAAAATTGATGATGTTGGCCCTAATTGGTCAAGTAATTATTTTGTAAACAAAATATTTCCTTTACTTTCAATTCTATTGTTCTATAAATCTTACATAACTCTTTTTTGTATTATCCTCACTGACGTCTAATGTTTTATATATCATCATCATGATGTATATATTTTTCCATCTTACCCCCCCTCCCCCCCCCCCATACCCTCTCTCTCTCTCTCTCTCTCTCTCTCTCTCTCTCTCTCTCTCTCTCTCTCTCTCTCTATTAACCATATAAACAAGTTATACATCAAAACAATATACTAATATAAACTAGTTTCATACTTAGATAATTTTCTAAGTACCAAAAGCTAAGTATCTTTATTGTTGAGGTTTTCTACAACATGTACATCATGTGTTGTCATTAATGACAATAATTAAATCACTACATATAGCCAATTGTCAACAGGTATACTTTTACTTTAGGTTGGACAACATAGATCTCTTGGAAAAAATGGTCTTAAGAAATTGTTGCTTCACCAAAAAGGACAATTTAAATGCCTTTGGCTTTTACCTATAAGGAATCCAAATAGTCCAAACTCAGCCCTAGGATTTTTGTGATTGGACTTGATACAAATATTTGTAAGATAGTAAGGGATAGTTTTCTTTGGACAATGGATGTTTTGAAGAAGATATATAGTGATATTTTACCCATAAATGGTGTAACGACATGTTTTTGTGGAAAAGATGGGGTAAAATAAAACTAAACTAAAGTTGTTTTGAATATAATTGACGATAATAATTTTTACAATAACAAGATAAAGAATATTTTTAAAATGGATATGATGTGTTGTGAACAAAAAATTTCTCAAAGGACAAAGAAACTTTGAGAAAGACAGATAAGTGATCTCTTTAGTAAAAGGATCTACTAGTAACCGTAGAAATATGCATGTTCAAAAAATGTTTCCCATAGGTCTTTCAAACATATAAAATAATTCAAGAAAACTTTTTATCCCTAAGCTTACTTTGGTATCAATGCATTACTCATTAGGCCTATTGAGATGAGCCCATCTTGATGTTTTTTCAATCTAGTACAATATTTTCCACTAATTGAAGAGGTGAGTCAATACAAGAGTTGATCAAAAATTTACACGTCAGAGATCCTTCAAGTTTTGAAAAATAGAATCTTGAATTCTATGTGGACAATGACTCTTGGACATGAAACCCATGTAGCCTTATGCCTCTACCTGGTAAAACACATATGTCAAGTAACTTTAGAGAAGCCTTATATTCTCTTGCACCATGAATAATACACCAATGGTAAAAGGGTAGCTACTGAACTAGTTCATGAATAGGTATGTAGATTCATCCACTTAGATGTTACATGTGATCCACTTAAGAATCTATTCTAGACATGCTAAAATCATGGGAAATTTTTCCCACCTCGGGCTACCCACAAAAACACACCACTAAAGTTTACCATTCTCCTCATTTATATACAAACCAAATTATTTATTAGTTTGAGCTTCTCACCAAAGGGGACACACTTCTCAGAGGTCAATGAACATGCTAGAAGAACTCCTATGTTGTTGCAAATGATCTTTCTAACAAATTTGTGTACATGCATCACAATTTTTAATAGTCCTAATTTACAAAAAAGTATAGAAGTCAAGCATTGGCTTGTAGTACAGTAGTTTCTACTTCTATTTGCAATAAGAAGATCTTGTGTTTGATTCTTGAAATGAGAGGTTGAATAAGCTTTGTAATAATTTGTCTTAGGCAAAAATCCACCCAAGATCAAAGAACTCAAGCACAAGCACAATAGTAGAGAAAAAGAGTATGATCAAAATGACGATATGATATTCAAATTAATATGCATTAAAGTACACTAGGAGTGCCTATATATAAAGGCCTCTGGAAAGCTTCTAGAATGCCTAGAAGATAGCGACATGATAAGTCATACAACCTAGCCCATGACCACGGTTATCCTCCATTAAGCATAGGAGTAAGTGTGATGATGAGAGGATAAGCCTACAAAGGTGTAGCATGCAAAATTATGTTGTAGATACCATGTGCTAAAATAGGATTGTGACTAACTATGTTGTCTACATGACAACTTAGTTAATTATGCAAACTCTAGTGTTGTAGACACCATGTGTTGAATTAGAATTGCTTACTTTGATGTTTTCAACATGACAACTCATAAGAGTACGCAAACTCCTAAGTGTCTCACCTAAGAAAACTTAATTAAGTGTAAATAGTAAATAATTAGTTACACCAACAAGCTTAATATAGAAAAGAAGAGAAGTCAAAGATGTGCTAAAAGGAACAATTTTAATACACATAAAGCACTCAATTCACTCTATTTTGGAATATTTTTAGTGTACCCTAGTAACTATTTTGAAAATAAACATGATTAACATAAAAGGTTCATTTCCAACTTATAGTGATGGTCAACATAAGAAATTGTGTCAACAAAAAAATTTGAGTGAGTGAAAGTATTGAAAGAGATGGGAATAAGAACAAATTCACTTTAATGCAATGAGTTGAAGTGGGTCATAATTTAGCCTATGATCCCTATAGATCCAAATGATCAATTACCATATATTCCTAGAGGTCCTTGGACCCCTAGCAACACATGTGATGCAATAGGTCAAAGGGGGCCACAGGTTAGCCTACAACCCCTTTGACCCATATGAGCATTTTCCATATATTCCTAGGGGTCTTAGGATCCCTACTAACACATGTCATGATGATATGGGTTGAAGGGGTCATAGGTTAGCCTAGGAACCCATATGATTGATTACCATATGTCACTAGGGGTCCTAGGACCATAATGACAAATTTCACAATAAAATGGGTGAAAGGGAGTTATAGGTTAGAGTATGACCATATTTGATCCATTTGATCAATTGCCATATGTTCATAGAGGTAGGGACACACATCATAATGAAATGAGTTCAAGGGGGACATGGGTTAGCCAATGATCCCATTCCACCCATATGATCGATAACTATATGCCCCTAGAAACACATGTCATGGTGAAATGGGTCGAAGGGGGACGTAAGTTAGCTACAGCCCCCTTTGACCCATATGATTGATTACCATATGTTCAAATTGGTCCTGTGACCCCTAGGAACACATTTCTCAATGAAATGGTATGAAAGGTTTGTAGGTTGGCCTATGACCCACTTCACTCCTTAAGGTGGGTTGCAATATGTTCGCAAGTGTCTTAAGACCCCTAAAAACACATTACATGATGAAATAGATTGAAGGGCATTGTAGGTTATCCTATGACCCCATTTAACCTATATGATCAATTACAATATGTCCTCAGGACCCCTATGGAAACATGTCATGATGAAATTAGTTGAAGGAGGTCATAGGTTAGCGTAAGACACCCTTGGAACCATATGATCAATTAACATATATCCCTAGGAGTTTTATGATCCCTAGGGACATATATCACAATGCAATGGGTCAAAAGGGGTCGTAGGTTATCCTACAATCCCCTTCAACACTTAACATGGATTACCATATGTGCTTAGGTGTCTTAGAACCACTCGAAACACATGTCACAATAAAATAGGTCCAATAGGGGCCATAATTTATCTTTCAACCCCATTTGACCCATATGGACATGTGTCATGAAAAAATGGGTTGAAGGTGGTCATACATTAGCCAATGACCCCACTCTACCTGTATGATTGATTAACATATGTGCTTGTTCCAAGGGATACATGTCACAACGAAATAGGTCAAAGGGGTTTAGGTTATCCTATGACCCCATATCACATTAAGATGGATTAACATATGTCCCTAGGGGTCCTAGGGACACATGTTGCAATGAAATGGGTCATCGGTTTTCCTACCAACATATTTGACCCATATGATTGATTAGCATATGTCCCTAGTGGTACTAAGATATCTAGGAACATATGTTGTGATAAAATAGGTCAAAGGGTATCTTAGGTTAGCCTAAGACCCCCTTTGACTCATATGATTGATTAAAATATGTCCCTAGGGGTCACAAGACCTCTAGGGAAAAATATCACAATGCAATGGGGCCAAGGGTGTCATAAGTTAACCTATGATCACTTTTGACCCTTAAAATGGATTATCATATGTTCCTATATATTTGATGACCTCTAGTGAAACATGTCACAATGAAATGATTTGAAGATGGTTGTAGGTTAGTTTACAACCCCACTCAAACCATGATCAATTACCATATGTTCATAGGAGTCCTAGGATCCTAAGTGACATATGTTATAGTAAATTTGGTTGAAGGGTGTAATGGGTTGGTCTACAACCCCATTCCACCTACATGATCAATTACCAAATGTCCTTAGGGATCTTAGGACCCCTAGGGACATGTCACAATGAAATGGGTCAAAGGGGGTCATAGGTTAGGATAAGACCCCCTTTGAACCATATGAATGATTACCATATGTTCTAATGGGTTGTAGGACCACCCTAGACACATGTTTTGATGAAATAGGATGAAGGAGGTCATAGGTTATCCTACAACCCAACTGAACCATATGATCAATTAAAATATTTCCCTAGCAATCGTAGGACTAGGACCCCTAGGGATAAATTTCCTAATACAATGAGTCAAAGGGGGTCATAGGTTATCCTAAGACCCCCTTCAATCAAAATGATTAGTTACCATATGACCCCAGGGTTCCTAGGACCTCTAAGGACACATGTCACAATGAAATGGGTTGAAGGGGGTAGTAAGGTAGTAGACAACCACACTAAACTTTTAAGATGGACTACCATATGTCTCTAAGTGTCCTAGAACCCTTAGAGACACATTTAATATATAAGTGGATCGAATGGGGTCATAGGTTAGCCTACAACCCCATTCAACCCATATGATTGATTACCATACTCCTTAGGGGTCATAGGACCCCAAGGGACACATGTCATTATGAAATGGGTCGATCGGGGTCATAGGTTAGGTTACAAGTCCATTCCACTCATATGATTGATTACTAGATGTCCCTAGGGGTGTTAGAAACCCTAGCTACACATGTCATAATGAAATTTCTCAAAGGTGTTCATAGGTTAGCCTATGACTTCCTTTGACACATATGATCAATTACCATATGTCCCTAGTTGTCCTAGGACACCTAGGGACATATGTGACAATGAAATAGGTTAAATTAAATTGTAGGTTAGCATATAATCCTATTTAACCCATATGATTAATTACAATATATCCCTAGGGGCACTAGGGGCCCTATGGATACATGTCATTGTAGACACCTAAAAATCCTTTAGAAAATAAAGTATTTTTATTTTTTGAAAAAGTCTTGATGACATCATCATTTATTAATTAATTAATTAATTAATTTTTATGCCATTAAATCCCTTTATCTTAATTAAAAATATTTAATTAAGGAATCCCTCCCAAAAATGTTTAAATCTTATTTAAACATTATTTCCTTATTTACTAATTATTTAATTAATAAATTGACCAAAAATCCTTTAGAAAATAAAGTATTTTTATTTTCTGAAAAAGTCCTGATGACATCATCATTTATTAATTAATTATTTATTTATTTAATTTATTTATTTTTATGCCATTAAATCCCTTTATCTTAATTAAAAATATTTAATTAAGGAATCCCTCCCAAAAATGTTTAAATCTTATTTAAACATTATTTCCTTATTTATTAATTATTTAATTAATAAATTGACCAAAAATCCCAAAATAAATAATTTATTTATTTTTTTCCCAAAATTTGGCCAATTTCCTTAAGACCACTAACCTCTTCCAAAATCTTCTAATCCTTCTTTAATTTCGATTAAAGGCTAATCTCATCATTTCCTACCCCTAATCCCAACTCAAAATATTTAATTAAGATTAAATATTAATCCTCATGTTTATTAAAAAAGTTTTAATAAATATCTCCTCAACCCAAACCCTTGAAATAAATAAAACTTTATTTATTTCATAAAATCTTATCCTAGGAAATTCTAGACTCTTCTAGAAAGTCTTCATCCTCATCCAAAGCCTAGACTCTTCTAGAAGATGTCTTTAACCCTAATCCTAATCCCCTCCTAACCTTGTCACATTCCCTAAACATGGGTTACGACTTGCTGACTCGAGCCAAAGTTAACAAATATCTCCTCCTTCACCCACCCTCATTAATTGCAATCCACTTGCCATCCACTTGCCTAGTCCTAAGCCATCTCTAACCCTTCCTCTAATCATTTTTACAACCCTAAGCAAGCTTAAAACCTCCCTAAACCCTCAAATTTGAATTTCATGGTATCTCTCACAAATATCTTGAACCACAAAACTTTATAAAGCCCAGAAAGTCATAAATGTTCTTACAAAGCACTTATGAAGGGTCTTTATCAAGATTTTATCCCTTGAGCCTCCTTTGTTGACTCATCCTTCCCCTTTCCTCCATCCTCTCACCATGTGACATGTGTCACTCCTTGATTGGTTGTAAGGAAGCACAATCCATGTGCTCTCCTCCCATGCAATCTAAGCCCTCCATGAGCTTTTTCCCATCCTTGCATCTTAGCCCTCAATCCCTCAAGCCTCTTGCCTATAAATTGGATCCTTCCCCTTTGCAAAATAACACAATCCATGAAGTAAAGTTATAATGCTATTTTGAGAGCCAAATCCTTAATAAAGCCATCTATCCACACTAAAAATCCACAATCATCCATTGAAGCCTTTGGAAGCATATTGAGCATACATCCTATCTATTTAGATAAAGCTACTCAACAAGAGAGCTTCTTATTGAGAGAGTCCATTAATGGCTCATATTCTCAATTGAGAGTTCATCTTAGTCTATCTTGAAGTTTATGAATTTTGTTTAGTTTGTAGAAGCTTTATTTAAATTTGGTTTCTATTAGCATACTAACATTGCTCATATACAGTCATAAAGAAATTGGTCAAAGGGGGTCATAGGGACACATGTGGTGATGAAATAGGTTAAATTATATCGTAGGTTAGTATATGACCCCTTTTGACACATATTATTGATTACAATATATTCCTAATGGTACTAGGGCTCCTATGGATACATGTCACAAAGAAATTGGTGAAAGGGGGTCATAGGATTTCTTATGACCCATATGATCAATTACCATATGTTCAAAATGGTCTGAGGATCTCTAGGGAAAAATGTCACAATGCAATGAGTTGAAGAGGTCATAGGTTAGCCTACAACCCACTTCAACCCATATGGATGATAACTATACGTCCCTAGGGGATGTACACTAGTACATTTGGACCTAATTTTTGACCAAGGTTCATTGCTATTTTTCTCATCAAAATTTCAACCAACTTGTAATTTATTCATTGATATTTTGACCAACTTGTAATTTGGTCTAAATTTTGATGAGAAAAATAGTGACAAACCTTGTTGAAAATTTAACCAAAATTGGTCAAAATTTTGGTCCAAATTTACTAGTGGTTGGAGCCCTAGGAATATATTTCATGATGCAATGGGTTAAAGGGGGTTTGAATGTGGTCCTATGACCCCCTTAAACCCATAGGGTTTATTAACATATGTCCCTATGGTTTCTCATTTATCAATGCAATGAGTCAAAGGGGGTCACAAGTCAGCCTACAGTGCCTTTGATCCATATGTTCAATTTCCATATAATCCAAGAGGTCCTAAGACCCCTAGGTATATTACACCTTTCAACCAATATGGTTGATTTCCATATGTCCATAGAGGTCCTATGACCACTAAGAACACATGTCATAATGAAATGGGTCAAAGTGGGTCCTAGGTTAGCCTACTTTTCCCTTTTTAGCTCCTTGCTTGGATGATTCACTTTATTCTATATATCTAATTCCTACTTTTCCTTTTTGTCTATATTGGGTTTGATCATTTAGTTGACCCATGTCTGCTTGAGATTTCATCATCCTCTCATTAGTTTTATTTTCAGTGTTTAAATCATTCTGCAATCTTTCATCTTTTGATCTTAGATTCATGATTTCTTCATTCGCATTAGTTAGATTATCAATGAAATCATCTCGTTGAAGGGATAGATGTTGGATTTCATTATTCTTTCCTTCTAACTCTTCTTTAATTTTGTTTTTTTCTTCCATGACTTCACACAATCTTACTGACTAATTTCTTGTTCTCTTTTCATCTTTCTAACTTATTCTTGAAGTGTACCATTCTTTTCTAATAGTTCTCTAATTACCTTATTAGCTTCATTTGAATTATTTTATGAATGGATGTATTCAATTATTTCTTCATTGTAGAGCTTTTCATTCATTTGAATTGCAAGATTTTTTCTTCTTTTTAAGGACTAAGAGAGTTTCTCCTTGGCTTTCTTAAGTTTCCCAATAGCTAATTCCAAATCTATCTTTTCATTGTCAATAGCTTTATAAAGTTTGGATACTTCCATTGCCTCTAATCTTTGCTCAATCTATTAAACTTCTTATCTAAGAACCATAAAGCTTTGATACCAATTCTTGGAAATATATATGACAGTCTAAGTTATTGAGAGGGGAGGGATGAATCAATAACTAATGAAACTTAAACATTATTTACCAATTAATCCTTCACATGTATTTTGATCTAATTGTATGCATGAAAAAATAAAAGCATCAAAACATTCATAACACTTTAACACAATATGGTGACCCATAAACCTTCCAAATAGAAATTAAAACTAGGGTGGGGATGATACCCACAAACTTTGGTATTGTAGTACAAAGTTGTCCTATTAAAGCTTATAATGATCACTTTTGATGATCTTCCCTATTAGGAGAAATAATGAATACCACCTTGTAAAAGGAATTACAAACTTACAATGAAATATGGACTCGATAAAGAGATTTACAAAAGATTGTTAATTCTACATTGTGAAAGGATTTTAACTATACCACCTGTAGGATGAACTAGTGGTTGATCTCTAATCTACAACTTTATTTGTTGAATGAGATTCCTTTGAGTGTAATAATCACCTTTCTATGATAGATAAATCTTTTCTACTCCTTCTACTACTATAGCCTTTTACTTCACTCTTCTACTCTTTGTATGTTGCTTCTAATTGTCTTACTACATTTCTTAGGATGTGATACAATAAATTATATATAAATATATATACCAATCCAAATTAAAAATAAACAAAGTCAGCTACAATACAAGTTTCACCAAAATACACAAAGTCATCCCAACTATAGGAACTTGGGTTCTAAAGACAAACTCGAGGAGGTTCTAATACTCAACATCCATTGTCAATGCTTGACATCATCATGCACTTGGTAGATGTAGAAGTTTGGTTCATATTGATCACTTCTAAGTAGTTTGAACTTGGTTTGCACTGGTGACTTAGTGAATACTAAGAAACCTAACATATAAACTAAATCACTTGATTCATACTACATAGCCTAGTCAATGCTATCACTACAAGCTTGGTATAAACTAAATCACTTGATTGACACTTTGTGGCTTGGTCAACACTAGATTCACATCATTGATACTGCAAACCTTGTAACCATTTTAGAACTTGGTTTGCACTGAGAAACTCAGTAAACACTAAGAAGCTTGAATTGCACTAATAATCACTAACCTGGTATAAAATCCTTAGCTCAAAATGAACTCAATAGAGCCTAAATTACTTGGTTAACACTACCAAGTATATAATAAGCTTGGTAGATACTAACCATCTAAATAAGTGTGTGTGTTAGTAATAAATAAACTTGACTACAATGTCAACATTTTTGAAACTATGATTTTTGGTAGCTGGGTATTGATGTAATAATAATGAAACACTATAGATATTTTAAATATAAACTCGTTGATTTAATGTAAGCAACAAGAATGTTTTTAATTAATGTAATTAATGTGCAAGGACCTAAAACATGATGTTTTGATTTGGCACAATGATCTCACTCGATGCCAAAATGTGGAGTGTACCTTAGTTCATTGGTGTGGCATTGCGTAAGTTTGAAACCACTAATCTTGGAATTGAATCATATTTTCCATTATCTCTAGATAGATGGGTCAA
Source organism: Cupressus sempervirens (assembly GCA_028749045.1). NCBI lineage: Eukaryota > Viridiplantae > Streptophyta > Pinopsida > Cupressales > Cupressaceae > Cupressus > Cupressus sempervirens. The sequence continues at coordinate 167,743,760 of CM053789.1, forward strand.
CCCTAGTGAAACCCTTGCTCTGATCATGGAGACAATCCAACATTCATAGCCACCCCCTACCAAAGATTCTCCAAGAATATCTAAGTGCATTTGAAGATTGATCTTCTAATGGTTGTACCTCATAGCTCAAGGGTGCTATCAGTGAAACTATTGAAAATAATTATTCAATTATATGGTGTCTTTGATTTACAAAAAATGTCAAGAATTTACTAAATAGTCAATGATAGAAAATTTCACTAGGGCATTGAGGGATATTTTATATATGTGTCAAGCATTCAATTTTAACCATGTTTAGAGATAGTATTGACCAAACTCAGTCAATTAATGAAGCCAATTCATTATTGCCCAAGTTGGGTCAGTCAACACCAAAAAACATGTTCTAAGTAAGTTATTTGGTGAATAAAGGGATCATCTGTCTGAACTAAGTACTTGATTATGCATTCATCATCTATTAGTATATTAATTTTGATAAACTTATTAGTTAATACAAACTAACTTATAGGATGATATTTTTTTTACTAGAAGAGTATTCAAGACAACTTGACAAGGTGAAACATATATATGAAAGGTAAATTTGAGGATTGAAATGTGGAAATGATGCAGATGAATAAAAAAGAGAATTAGAAGGATATCTATAAAAGGAAAGAATATCCGAGTTGATCAAGCTAAAAAGAACATTTTGATCAAAGAGAATAAATTAATCACACTAGAACAAAGATCAAAATCAAAAAAAATAGTTGCAATAGTAATTAGGTCAATTCATTGTTACTCTCTAATAATTGTAGTAATGAATCAAATCTCCTAACATAGTTAGCCTTACAATTAGTTAGAAAATTCTCTAACAAGGTGGCATTTCTATATTAAAGTTTTTGAAGACCTCTAACAAGGCCACTTCTAACAAGGTGAATGAAATCAACTAATAGGTCACACCCAATAATGTGTTTCATAACCTTTAACAAGGTTGGCTTCTAATAGGGCTCACTTTAGAATAGTAAAAAACAATAATTAGTTACAATTGGTGGTTTTCCAAAATTGGGTTTTGACATTAAATCTATTGACATATCAATCAAGTTTGTTATTAGTGACATACACTTATTTAGATTGTAAGTATCTAGTAATCTTATTATATAGTTAATAGTGTCAACCAAGAATTTGAGTTGTTACCAAGTTTTGTAGTTGCTACTAAATCCTTTGGGAAAATTCCAGTGTATGCCAACTAGATATAGCCATTGTGAAGATTAGTAGTATAAACTGAGCATCTTAGTGTATGCTGAGTTTACTAGTGCAAATAAAGTTGTGTAGTACTTATGGAGTTCATAGTTGACGTGATATGAGTCCAGTGTTAATCAAGCTACTCAATGTTAACCAAGTGATTTAGTTTATACCGAGCTCATAATGGAAGCATTGACTAAATGAAGCAGTGTGAATCAAGTGATTCAATTTATATTCAGAGTTTCACAATATTCACCAAGTCACCAATGCAGACCAAGCTCAAGACTACTTGAAAGTGATTAGTATGGACCAAGCTTTTAGATCTATTGAGTGCATGATGATACCAACCATTGACAATGGATGCCTAGCACCAGAACCTCACTAAGTTAGCCTTCAGAACCTAAGTGTTTACACTTGAGCCGACTTTGTAATATTTTTGTAATCTTGTATTGTGGCAAAATTTGTAATTGTGTAATTGGACTAATATATATATACATTTAATCATATACAAGAAAATGTACAAAATAAAAATGTAATGTCATCAAAAGGGAAGAAAGAGTGAATTACAAAGGCTATAATAGTACAAGGAGCAACAAAGATATATCTATCAAAACAAGGTGATTTTTACATAAAGGAATCTCATTTGGAAAACCAAGTTACAAGTTAGAGATCTGCTACTACTTCATCCTAATAGGTGGATTAGTCAAATCCTTTAATAAAATAGACCTAATAATATTTTACAAAATCTCTTTATCAAGTGCATACTATATTGTATTATTGTAAATCCTTTAACAAGGTGGATCTAACATTTTGTATTGCTCCTAATAGGGCAGATCATCAGAAGTGATTAGCATAAGCCATAATAGGAAAACTTTATACTAAAATACTAAATTTTGTGGTTATCATTCCCACCCTAGTTTTACTTTCTATTTGAAAGGTTTATAGATCACCAAATCTTTATGTCAAGGTGTTATGAATTATTTCATGTTTCCAATTTCTTGTGCATGTTACTAGATCAGATTAAATGAGAAGGATTAAATGCCAATTGAATAATTGAAGTTAAAAGTTTTGTAAGGTTACTGATTCACCCCTCCCCTCTCAATAATCTAGCCTTTCTAAATATTTCCAACAATTGGTATTAGAGCATTGTGGTTCTTAGAGAACTATTAGACAACTTGAGCAAAGATCAAAGGACATGGAGATATTCATACTTGACAAAGCTATTAACAATGAAAAACTAGATTTGGAAATTGCTATTGCCCAACTCAAGAAAGAAAAGGAGCAACTCTCTCAATCCTTGAAAAGAAGAAAATATTTTTCAATTCAAATGAATGATCATCTCTACATTAAATTTAGAATTGAAGACCTTGATCATGCAAATAGCTTAGATGAAGCAAATGATGCAATCAAATAACTCTTGGAAAAGAAATGTTCACTACAAAAAGAATTGGGAAAGCTTAGAAGAGAACAAAATATTCAATTAGTAAAATTATCTAAAGTTATAGAGGAGAAAAATATGATAAAACTAGAAATGAAAGGAAAAGATAATGAGATTCAACATCTATCCCTTCAATAGGATGACTTCATTAATTGGCTCACCAATGCAAATGAAGAAATCATGAATTTGAGTTTAGAAAATGAAATATTGCAAAATTATCTCAACTCTAAAAGGAAAAACAATGAAAGAATGATGAAATCTCAAGAAAAAATGAATCAATTGAATGAGAAAAATCTCTATAGATAGAAAGGGAAAGTAGGATTGGATATAAAGAAGAAGGTTAATCTTCCAAGAAAAGAGCTCAAAAGAATCAAAGACCTACATGCAACCATTGTGGTAAGATAAGTCATACATCAAACAAATTTTTTAGCAATGGGAAAGAAAAGTTCAATGAAAAATGCTACAACTACAGTAAGAATGGTCATAATGCTAATGAATGCAAAGAGAAACCAAAATTTGAATGCAAATATCACAAATGTATGAAATATGGACACAAGTCATCAAAATGAAAAACCAAGACATTGAGTTTTGTAGAACTAATTGTGTAAGCTATATTTGGTTGGGACTACAACACGTAGTGTATATCTCATTACTGTGGAGAATTTCAACACATTGGAATGAATTGTGTGTAAAACATCATATGAGGAAAAGAGACACTACTAAAAGATGTTTTAGTTGTACTAAACTTGGTCATCTTGCCAACAACTGCATGAATACTGGAAGTTTTGAAGATGAAGAGAAGGTAAAGTTTGAAAAAATCCAAAAATAAATGAGACAACAATGGGTTCCAAAGTCTAGAGAGAATGCAAGTCCAAACAATAATGAGAAAGTCAATCAAGAACTGAGTGACTCCACCGTTTCTACTTAAATTCTCAAAGGAGAATTAGAACTAGGCTATCAAAGAAGACATCTAAATCAGTTCGAATTGAAAGGACAAAAGATCCATATCCTTTTTCAAGATACAAAGGGATCACCGAGTAAAAGGGTACTAGTGTCTATCGAGTTACTTTCCTTATTGAGTGAGGTCAGGTCACAAACTTTAGTGAGCAAGGTTGGGAGTAACCTAACTTTATATGGTTACCAAATGATGGAAGACTCTATTGAGTAATCAATGCAAGCAAGTGGATGACAACCTATAAAATCAATCTACCATTCATACTAGGTATTTATGGTGAAATTTGATAAAAGGAAGGAAATCAAAGTCATTTTTTCCATGAGTTTTTGAGAGAAAACCATATAGTGTGATCTTCAAAGCATCCAAGCAATTTGAGTGAATTATTAGTGAAAGATTTCAAATTCTCTCAAACCCTATTGAGTGAAGATGGCATCTAGCAGCAACAAGGAAAAGTGAGGATCATATATGTTGGTTTGTGGAGTGGAATGGAAAGCACTATACTCCAAGCTCACCCCTGTAATCATGAAAAATCTAGATCTGAGCAGAGCGTAGTCACAAATCCCAATAAAGGTACTATTGATTAGTGATATCCACTCTCATTTTAAATGTGTTATACAAGAGATTGGTATGTTGGAAATGGATGGTGCCCTAGAAAAGAAATGTGCAAATGGAGTTTTGAAACCTGAGCACCAAGACCTAGAAATTAAGGGATTAACCTATATTGCTCGCATGCCTCATGATTTTCAAGTAAGGTGGATTAGATTTATTCTTAGTCAAAGTGCAAAATGGAAAGTAATGGTTGGAACAACCAGTATTGATCACAAAGAAGATGATTCAAGCAATCATAGGTCTCCCCATGTTGGCCAAAGCTAAGACAACAAAAACCCTAGGTTAGGTTGTACTAGAAAAGAAAACCCAAGTAGAATGGGATGAAAAAGGAATGAAGATTAGTAGTGTCATAGACATGGAATTGAAATTTGGAAATCATATTATTGCACACAAGATTTACAACTCAAGTAGGTTAAACCGTGTGTTAGGTGAAGTAGTTGACCTTGCATACAAGGTAGTAAAGAATAATCTTTCTTATGACCTTACCGAGCTACAACTAAAGCAATTCAACAAGAATATGGGTATTAGGACATTAAGGAATAATCATTTTGTGTTTGGCTCTTTTTTAACATGTTTATTCTTTTATGTTCAAATTTTTTTCCCTTCAAAAGGCACTGTTGTATAGAGAAAAGATGTGCTAGTGCTATATCAGATTGATGAGTTCATTGCTATGATGGGTGAGAACTATAATAGTATTATGGACAACTATTTTGATAATTTTAAGGAAAATATGAAAAATAGATATCAAATCCCCAAGAAACTAGTTGAAGATTATGAGGATGATATATACTTCACAGTGAATAGTGACAAAATATACATTCAAGTAGTCAGGCCTAGAATAGCATGCATAAAAGCTCTTGGATATGAGGTTAATATTGATGAAACAAAAGATATCATTGAGGTGCTTGTTAATGAACCAATGAATCCTAAGGAAAGATATATTTGTATTTATGATGAAAGAAAATCCATGATAGAACTGGAGATCAAGCTCTCTCAAGTGCTAAACAAAGGCAAGAAAAAAATTCCCAAGTTAAAAACAAGTTCTAGCCTTTAGTTGACTAAGAGAAAAGGTGAAGATGAAGAGGTCAAGGATGAAGAAGAATTAGAGGAAGAGGAACCACTGACAAAGAAAGGAAAGGTAATCATTACCAAGCCACCAAAGCCATCCGCTATAGCATTTACAAGGAGATCCTCTAGGAAGAAAGTTGACAAGGAAGGAGGAGACATTATCTTTAGAAAACCTTCACCCACCTTCCAAGACAAGTTGAAAGAACCAAAAGAAGGGGTAGGTATAAAAAATTTGAAGGCATGAAAGCATGAGATTAAGATTGAAGAAGAAAAGAACTAAATTGAAGATCTAGTTATGAATAAGATGGGTAAGTGGAAGTACTCACCTAACCAGCTTACTCTTCAGATTCCTAATGTCCTAATCAAGAAAATTAAGCCAAGATGGGAAGTTTCCATGCAAACTATGAAAGACATATATGAGTAAACCGTAAGGCAACTTATACTGAGCATAATAGACAAGGAGATGAAGGAATCTCTGAAGAATAATGAAGAAAAATTAACTTTGGGATTCAACACTTGTCTAATTTGATGAAAGATATTGAGCATGTTGTAGGGAATGCAACAAGCACATGGAAAAATATATATCTCCTACATAAATCGAGTGATTTTCTTATTGATGTAAAAGATGATGATAATTATGATGACTAGGAAAAGGATGAAGAAGCAGATGATGAAGAAATAATACATTTTGATATTGTTGACTATGAGGAGTATAAAGAGAAAGAAGCTACTATGCAAGGAACACAAGATGATGAGGAAACTAATCTAGTCAAAAATGATGTAGAAATTATTGCCTCAATTCCTCACTCTCCAAGAAAATTAGTGTCAACATCAAGCATGAAGACAACCTCAACAAGATTGATTGTGGCCACCAGTATCAACCCAAACATCAAATCACTCCTTGCACCAGTTCAACTTATCACATCATTGACTGAAGTGACCTCCACTTCCTCTACCTAGCTGCAAACTCTTCCTTCTTCTACCATGTTGGGCTCAACAACTTTGGAAACATCTATGGTTGCCACATCATTTTTGAGCACATCAATTTTAAATACTTCAATTTTGGATTCTTCATGTACTTGTACTAGTATTCCTTTAGTATGTATAGTATCAATTTGTGTAGCTAGTCCTAGTTTCTCTACTACTGTTTCTATTCTGGGAACACAAGCAATAAGTGTAATTACAGTTGAGGCGTAGCCTCAACTAAGAAAAAAATTTTGAGCAAAGGTAAAGAGAAAGAGGAGGAAATTGTAATCCCAATATGGGACATCTCAAAGCTCAACCCTCATCAAATGCAGACATTTAGTGAACTTCTCAAAAAGAAATCCAAGTAGCAAAGGCTAAGAGAGAAAAGGGATAAAGAGTTCAAAATTATTGAGGATGCAAAAACCATTTTCAAAGAAACTATAGGTATTGACATTAATTTTTCTCAGCCAATTTTGTATCAACTAGCAGAGGCAGTCCAAAAGTTTAATGAAGATTTGGATGAATAGGAAAAATTAATACTGAAGGAGAAAAGGATGTTTGAGAATAAAGTGTTAGGTTACATTGCCCAATAGATTGCCATTTATGAAGTAGAATTATCTACTATTTTTAGTTCTTTGGAAGCTTCTTGTACAAATTTATCACTACTTTTTGGTAAGTTGTGTGATGTTTCAAACCTTACCAATGAAATAAAGGAAAAATTTTCCAAAATAGATGAAGATATCAAGGCAAGTGCTCAAAAGTTGCAACTTGACCTAGTTAAAGCTTTGCTCATTTTGAGAAGATAATATTTTTGATAGATATGCAAGTAGAATTGCTTAGAGAAGAAGCAATGATCAGATCAACACTAGTAGATATTCAGAACATGATTCTTCCCAACATGGATGCACTTAAGAAGTATATACATATAACAAAACCCTAATCCATGAAAACAACTTCTCAATTGTAGACCATATGATTGAGCTATCAGCAAAAGTACAAATTGCACTACATAAATGTAAGGTCTTGCAAAAGGACTGGGAGAAAACTTTGGCAATCATTCTCAAGGTACATTCAGATTTCCTATCTCATTTTGGCATTAACATGTAAATATATAGACTAAATCTTTGGCATTAATGTCAAAAAGGGGGAGTATATACTATAAATAAGAATATATGAAAAATATGTATAGGAGATAGATGGACAAAGGTGCAAAAACTTATGGGGGAGAAAATACATTTTAGAATTGATAGATAATTTGTAAAGACAATGGGAGAGAGAGATGATAGATGTGAAATTGAAAAATAGAGTGTACAACATGTATAATAAACACATATTACATATAGAAATGAGAACTTAGCTATATAGTATATTGGATAGGAGCCTTACCATGTAGAGGTATATATCTCACAAAACCAATTTTGAAAAGTCAAAAAAATACATACAGTATAGTCTACTGTGTTAAGAATCCCAAGGTAATTGATAAAAGTATTTAGGCAACTTTTTGAATTCAATTTTGACTGATAAGTGTTTTTGTCACTAATGCCAAAGAGGTAGATTTTTGAAATATCAATCAAGTTTTTTATTAGTGACATACACTTATTTAGATTGTAAGTATCTATTGAGCTCATTATGCAATTAATAGTGTTAACCAAGAATTTTAGTTGTTGTTGACTTCTACAGATTCTACCAAGTCCTTTGGACAAGTTCTAGTGTATGCTGACTAGATATAGCCATTGTGAAGATTGGCAATATAAACCAAGTATGTTATTGTATGCTAAGTTTACCAGTACAAAATAAGCTATATAGTGCTTACCAAGTTTTTAGTTGATGTGATGTGAGTCTAGTATTAACCGAGCTACTTAATGTTAACCAAGTGATTCAGTTTATATGCCAAGTTGCATAGTATTCACTGAGTCACCAATACAGACCAAGTTCAAACTTACTTGGAAGTGATCAGTATGGACCAAGATTCTATGTCTACTGAGTGCATGACAATTCCAAGAATTGGCAGTGGATGTCGAGTACCAAAACCTCACCAAGTCAGACTTCAGAACTTGAGTGTCTACACTTGAGCTGACTTTGTAATATTTGTGTAAACTTGTATTGTGGTTGAAATTGTAATTGTGTAATTGGATTGGTATATATATGAATTGTATCATATCCAATTAAATGTGTGAAATAAAAATGTAATGAAATAAAAAGAGTAGAAAGAGTGAATTACAAAGGCTACAATAGTACAAAGAGCAACAAAGATATATATATATATATATATATATATATATATATATATATATATATATATATATATATATCATAGAAAGGTGATTTGTACATAAAGGAATCTTATTCAACAAACCAAATTGCAAATCAGAGATTGGGTACTATTTTATCCTAATATGTGGATTAGTCAAATCCTTTAACAAGGTAGACCTAACAGTCTTTTGCAAAATCTCTTTACTGAGTGCATACTTCGTTGTATACTTGTAAATCCTTTAACAAAGTGGACAAGGTAAATCATTAGAAGTGATCAGTTTGAGCCATAATAGGCCAACTTTATACTATAGTACTGAAGTTTGTGGATATCATCTCAACCCTAATTTTACTTTCTATTTGGAAGGCTTTTGGGTCACAAAATCTATGTGTCAAATTGTTATGAATGCTTTCATGTTTTCAATTTTCTATGCATGCTACTATATTAGATTAAATGAGAAGGATTAAATGCTATATGATTAGATGAATTTAATTTTTTTGTAAGGTTATTGATTCACCCCTCCCCTCTTAGTAACCTAAACTTTCTAAATATTTCCAACAAAATATTTGTGTGTCATGTGTTCATGTTATTTCATTTATGTTTGTACAACTAAGATAATTAAGGCTAATCACACTTAATCTCTTAAGATCCATATATTAAGTGTTAATTGAGTGAGATTAATATATCTATTATTAACCAAGTGACAAAAATATATTCATCATTAATCCAATTTGAGCAAGGAATTGTTTTAAAGTTGTGTTGACATCTTAAGTGATCTAAGATTTATTTTAATGGTATTCGATTCACCCCTCCCCTCTCAATTAATCCTTTTCATTTTCAATGATTGGTATTAGAGCCATTAGTTGTTATAGGTAAGGTTTCAAGGACCCAAGTTAAAAATCAAGATGTATTACAAAAGAGGAATTCTTAAGTTAAACCAAGATAACTTCAAAGCATGACAGGAAATCATGAAGCTAAATTTAGAAACCATTGGAGAAACTTGCCTAAAATACCTAGAGAGCAAGTATGTGGCAACTACTGGAACTTTGACTATGGATCATATTGTGGAAATAAAAAATCACAACATAATTACAATTGGCATTGCTTCTACTCTCAATTATGTTGAATTTGATGAAGTAAAATATTGTCCTACATCTCAAAAAATGTGGATCAAGATAAAAGATATCTATGGAGGAGATGACGATTTGAGGAGAGATAAGTTAGAAAGTCTATAGGTTAGTTTGATAAAGAAAATATTAGAGAAGATCAAAACATTGTAGAATACATTGAAATAATCAAAGCAAGTGTGAGTGCAATTAGATCCTTAGGAGACAAAATAGATGATGTGATATTGGTCAACAAGGTTCTCAGAACTCTTCTTCCTATTTATGCAATTAGAGTTTCACCTATTCAAGAAATGAGATATGATCCCAAAAATGATATGACTTTGGATGCATTGGTGAGAAGGTTGAAAAACTTTGATATAGACAACTTTGATAACTATGGTACTAATTCTAGTAGCATTCAGTTTGCATATCAAGCTAAACTATCACTCAAAATGAAAGGTAGAAAATAGTCTACCAATGAACATGAAGATTATCCTATTGATTTTCTTGAAACCATTGAAGCCCTACTTGAAATAAAATTCCCTAAAAGAAAAGGAAAGTACAAATGTAAAATACCCCTATTCTATTTCTCTTGCAAAGAAGTTGGCAAGATTGCTGCAAGATGTCCAAACAAAGAAGGAAAAGAAGAAAAGAAGTACAAAAAGTACAAAGGGAAGAAAGATTTCAAAACTTACAAAGATAACAAGGATAAATATAAAAAATCTTATTATATGGCTAAAGACTCTAATAGTAGTGACAATGATGAAATGGTTTGCATTGTTATTAAGGATGAATCATATGATGAAAATGATAAGATGTGCCTCATTTCTCATATTAGTAAGAATGACATATAGATCATAGATAGTGGTTGTTCTCACCACATGACTATGATAAAACAAAATTTGAGCACTTGGAACACTATGATGGTTGAAGTATCAAATTTGGAAATGATAAACCTTATTATATAAAGGGAAAAGGTTGCATTATATTGACTACTGAACTCAGACATGACAATGCATATTAGGTTGAAAGACTAAAACACAATATACTTAGTGTGACATAGTTGAACAACATTAGATTCAAGAATGGAAAGGCTGAGTTGTTGGATGGAAAAGGAAATCTAGTTGGGATTAGCAATCAAAAAAAAGCTAATCTATTCTATCTAGATCTAAGTGATAGATAATGTTTCCTAGCACACGTAGAGGAAAGTTGGAAATGGCATAAAATATTTTGTCATGTGAATTTTGATAACCTAGTCAATAAAAGAAAAAATAAAGAGTGAGAAGCATTCAAAGTCTAAGGAACCCTAATATGGGCATGTGCAAAAATTGTCAAATTGGGAAGATGGGAAAGATAAGCTTCAAAAGAAAGAATTATTATTCTAAAGAAGTTTTGGAGCTAGTTCATACACATCTTTGTGGATCTTTTGGAATAGAAAGATAATGTGGTGATAAGTATTTCATTTTATTTTTTGATGATTATTCTAGGATGATGACAGTGAAGTACTTGAAAGATAAATATGAAGCCTTTCAAAAATTCAAGTGGTATCTATCTAGAGTGGAGAAAGAAACATGAAAGAAACTAAAATGTCTAATGTCAGATAGAGGGGGAGAATTCATCTCAAATGAATTCAATAAATTTTGTAATAAAAGAGGTATCAAAGGATGGGAATTTGCACTTGGTACATGTTAGAAGAATGACATAGTAGAAAGAAGAAATAGATCCATTGAGGATTCTACAAGAGCACTAATGATAGAGAAAAATATTGCAATCAAATACTTGAAGGAAGCAATAAGTACAATAGTTCATACCTTAAAATAAGTTCAACTGAAGAATAATACAAATCAAATACCTTATGAATTAAGGTATGGATTTAAACGTAATATATATTATTTCAATGTATTTGGAAAAAAATGTTACATCTTAAAGGAAACAAGGAAAGTAAACTTTGATGTGAAAAGTGATGAAGGCATATTCCTAAGATACTCCAACAAATAAAAGCATATAAATGCTTGAATCTTACTACTCACAAGGTTATGGAAAGTGCACATGTAAAAATTGATGAATTTGCAAAAAGAAGGAAGAAGAACTGAAAGCTATAGAAACTTTTTTACTATGAACCTGATACTTGATTGAAATTTAAGAAAATGTAATTCAAAATCAATAGTCTTCACCACACGAATCCCTTAAATCTCTAGTTTAACCTAAGTTGTAGCTAGTACAACTCAAGTCAAAGTTTGATGGACCTAAGTCTTAGTTAGAAGGACCTATGTTTTAGATATTAAAACTTGAGTCATAGTCAGAAGGACCCAACTTATATAGACAGTGGACCCAAGCATGATTTAGAAGATCATTTTGAGCATGGTAAACTTGTTGGAAATATAAGAGGATTAAATAAGGTATTGGTGAATAAATTACCACAAAAATAAATCTCAAATTTTTAATATGTCAAAATAAACTTTAGTAAAAATACTGATGTTTGGTAAACACGCAGCCACTTGGTTTACACTAGGAAATGTTGTAACATAGAAAAAAAAAAAATAACTTGGCAACTTCTTAACATGAAAATCTTAAAATATTAACTATGATTAATCTTACTTAACTTAGTAACATACACATAAAAGAAATAGCATGAACACAAGTAACACCAAAATTTAATGTGGAAGCACAATTTGGGAAAAACTACCAATTGCAACTAGTTATTGATGTTCACTCTTTTAAAGTGACACATGTTAGTAGCCAACCCTGTTAAAGGTTACAAAATAGATTGTTAGGTGTGACCCTATTAGAGGATTTAAACAACTTGTTAGGAGTGGTATTGTTAGAGGTCTTTAGATACTTCAATCTAGAAATTATACATTTTTAGAGGATTTACAAATAGTTTTTAAGCCAACTCTATTAACAGATTTAGATCACCAAAAAAATGGTTAGAGAGTATGTTCAATGAGATGACCTAATCTTTGATGCAACTAAATTGCTGATTACAAATCTCAATTATGGTTTGTATACTTGATCCTTTCTAGTCAAATGTATCTTTATAGCTCAAGAAGGGTATTATACTTATCCTTCTAATTCACTTCCTCTAAGCATCTTCAAATATTTTATTTCTTCCACACATTCAATTTTGAACTTGACCTTATGTTTATATCTTATATATTGTCATGTCATCTTGAATACAACTTAGAATACTTAATATTCATCTCTATTGTTAGATAGAAACATAAAATAAATTAATTGAACTCAATGTACCAAAATAAGAAAACCCTTTGTTAGCAGACCCTACTTAGTAGGCATTAACTTAGAAATGATTTTCCTATGTTAACCAAGTGAACTTGGTTAACACTGCATATTCACAAAGTTCCTTTGGTAATTGAGTGAGCTTAGTTAATACTAGTTCCATCCAACTCTTCCTTCATTAACCAATTGAACTCAATTAACACTCTAACTTTTGCTAACTTCCCTTTGATGCCCAAGTGAACTTGGTAGTCACTAACTTCTAAACTTATGGACTGCTCAACATACACTAACTAGTAATGAAATGAGATTTTGTGTAACATCAAAGACAATACAAAATTAACCAATTATTTTTAATAATCTCCCTCTTTGGTATTGATGGCAACATAACATGGCATAATATAATGAAATTTTAGAGAAAGAGTAAAGTAAGAAATATATCATTAGTTTTATTCTAATTCTTGTCCATGAGAACTCTCTCTATCAGTGTGAACTACCTCTACCTTTAGTTTCTCCCTCTATCAATAAAACCCTATCTTCAACATCTTCTTCTAATAGCAAAATCTTCTTTTTTGATATCAGACCAAGTTCCTCCTCTTTGGGATCTCTGCAAATAATTCTTCCTTTATAAAATCTCTATGAAATGTATACTCTCCCTCTTTAGAAAATTTCTAGGATATGACAAAAAAAATCTTCCTCTTTAGCATCTCATGCCAAAGACAATATTCAAAGAATATTAGTGTACCTTATGCACTGATTCATATGCAATGTGCCCTTTTTAATATTACATCAACTAATTGATCTCCAACATGTTCTAGTTTATGCATCACTAAAATTCATTTATTGAGCTTCAAATAGGGAAATGACCCCTAACTTACCTCTTAAATACAAAAATACATCCTCGGATAATGGCTTAGTGAATATGTCTGGAATTTTTTTCTTTAGTATCCACATATTGCAATCTTACCTCTTTATGTTGTATCAATTTTCTCAAAAATGATATTTTATAGAAATGTGCTTGGTTTTGGTACGCATCAAAAGATTCTTTAATATATTAATTGCACTAGTGTTATCACAAAAGATAACCACTAGATCCTTGATCTCTACCTTCATACCTACCAAGAATAATTAAATATTACTATGACATATTCTACCTCTGCTATGGACTAAGAAATACAATTCTACTTATTTCTTGTCCAAGACACTAAACTTTTACCAAGAAATAATACTCCACCACTGGTGCTCTTCCTATCATCAATACTTCATGCCCAATAAAAATCTATGAATTCTTTTAGTTCCAAATTGCCTCCTTTCTTGAACCATAATCCATAGTCTTTAGTACCCTTTAGATACCTCATGATTCTCTTGCTTCCCATCATGTGATTTTCTTTGGTATTTTCTAAGAATCTTGGCACCATACCAAAAACTAATGCAATATTAGTACTTTTGTGCACTAAATATTGTAATTTTCTAATCATTTACTTGTATGTGGTTTGATCTACCTCTTTAGAATCATCATTTTTGGAAAGCTTATGTCTAATAGACATAGGTGTTCAAACTTGTCTTGAATTTTGCATTCCAAACTTGTTTAGTATCTACTTGATATATTTAGATTGAGTAAATTAGATGCCATCTTTCTTCTACTAGCTTTGAAATCCAACAAAGAATATTATCTCTCCAAACATGGACATCTCAAAGTCTTTACTCATCTCTTTTGAAAATTCCTTGCATAAATCATCATTTCCTATAAATAAAGTGTCATCTACAAAGATTTTAGCTAACACAAATTTCTTGTCTGGTCCTTCTTTGATATACAGGTTGCTATTATACTTTTTTTTTGAAAACCAATCTTTATAAAGTAGTTATGAAGTCTTCCATACCAAGCTCTGGGAGCTTTCTTAAGACAATACAATTTTTTGTGTAATTTATAGACCATATCCTTTCTTCTAGAAGCCACAAAACCTTAAATTTGTTCTATCTAAACTTCTTCTTCAAGAATTCATCTTTTAAATCTATTTGATAAACTTTAGATCATTTATGTGCAGCATAATCAATTATAGTTCTAAGACCTTCTAACATAGAAATAGGATAAATTTTTTCACCATAATCAATACCTTCTTCTTGATAACAACCTTTGCATACTAACCTTTCTTTGTTTTTGGAAACTTGTCCATCTTCATTCAACTTATTTCTGATAACCCACTTTGTGCCATTTATATTTTTATCCTTTCATCTAGGAACAAGATTCCAAGTCTTATTACTCTCTATTTATTCTATTTCTTCATTCATAGCTTCAATCTAACTTTCATTATTTGAAGAATCTTTCACTATTCTATGTTCAAATTCAGCAAGCAAACATGTACCTCTCAATTTGTTTCTTGTCATTATGCCATCTTACTTGTTTTGAACAATTTGATTAGGTGCATGGTACCCTTTTGACATATAATGCAGGTATGTTTGATATAGAATTTGTTCCAATAATCTTGTCATGATATTTTGTATCAAGATTGGGTCCCACTATCTATGACTCAATTCCATCTGCCTTAGTTTTCTCTTGTAATAGTGTAGTAGCTTCTTCCTATTACTTGGGTCCTTCTGACTATGACTCAATTTGCATTGCTTGCAACTTAGTAGCTTTTGGAGATTTTGGGGACTTGTGAGGTGAGGCCTATTGAATTCCAATTAGATTTGGCAATGTATCAGGTTCAAAGTAAACTAACCTTTTATAATCCTTTGGTTCTTTTCTACTCTCTTCTTCATTCTTTTCTACAAACTCATCAATTCTCACATGTAAAAATTTTATGATCTTATGAGTGGATAAATTCAAATATTTATATGCTTTACTTCTATAAGAGTATCCTAGGAATATGCTTTCTACCTTTGACATCAAATTTTCCTTTCCTAGATTCCTTTAAGATATAACATTTTCTACCCATGAACTGGAAAAAGTGAACTTGTCTACGTTATTACATCTAAGGTTGTCTCATGAATTAAGAGCCTTTAATGTTAACCTAGAGCTCCCTAGTCCTAGAGTGAAAAGGATGGAAATGCATATGAAAGCTCTAAATTGAGTCTTAGACATAGAATCCTTTGTGAATAAACCATGAAATGGAAGATTCTTGAGATGAAATGAAAAATAAATGAGATTAAGAAAATATAAAGAAAGAATCTATATTAAGCATGCATTAGGATATGAACTAAATGTATGCAAATTATAACTAGAATGATAAGATGAGGACTCTACAATTTCACAACATGGCTCTATATCAATAATGCCCCCCAAATCTCAACCTCCTAAGTCTAAACCTCCTAAATCTAAACCTTCCTCCCACAACATAACGCTATGAAATACAAACCTATCCTTAATGAAGAGAAAGCATCCTCTCTTAAGGAAAAATGATCAGGATCAAAAGACATGAAAATCCAAATCAAGGGTGATGATGGAATTAGAATGAGTGGACCTTAATTTATTTGAGTGGAAAATTCACTCAGGATAATAGAAGAGGGGTAAGAGCTCCACTTAGATATAAAATGAATAGGTGAGTTCCACCTAATAACCCATTATGAGTATCAAATTAAAACACCTCATTGTGCTCAAGATAGAATGAATTTCAAATAAAGATCCTTCATTCCACTTAAAATAGAATGAATATCAATTAAAGATCTTTCATTCCACTTAAAATGAAATGAATTTCAAATTAAGATCCCTCATTCCACTTTTAAATATTAAATTGATTGAAAATAAAGTCCATTTTTTATTAAATCTAGAAATGACTAATCATCTATTTTTCTCAAAAGAGGTTCAAATTTTAATTTGAATAACAATGTCTAAAATTTGAATAAATTCAGATGTCTAACATCTTATAGAAATGAATGAATGATTAAGGAGCATGAGCTAGATGAAATTAGATGATTATTTGATTTTGCTCAAGTTGATAAATAGAAGCAATGAATAAGAAATTTGAGATCATGGGGTCAATTTTGGTTGATTACATTTGCCCCTTTTTGACTAATGTGTGATCAATATAGGAACACATGTGATCAATGAAATAGGAAAACCTAACAATTCATCATCTAATGCATGATTGATATAAGAATACATCAAAGGAAGAATCCAGGTACCAAATATATAGATAGCTCTAACTTCAAAGAATGAAACATTCTCTAACTAATGTGTGATCAATATGGGAACACATTTAGTCAAAGAATAAAGAGACTATAATAGAAATAGATATAGCAAGCATTGAGTGATCAGTCTAATAGTAGTTGTCTAGAGCACTCGTAGATAGATCAAGAGAAAATGAAAATGGTCAAGCATATGCCCTTGAAAGAAAAAATGTTGCCAAGCATAGCAATGATAGATTATGTCCCACGATGGGTTCCAACAATGTGTACTCAAAAAAGTACACTTCTCTATATCATTATATCCAAGGTTTTCTCATGAATTGAGAGCCTCGAATGTCAACCTAGAGCTCTCTAGTCATGGAGTGAAAAGTATGGATATGCATATGAAAGATCTCAATCGAGTCTTAGTAATAGAATCCTTTGCGAATAAACCATAAAATGGAAGATTCTTGAGATGAAATGCAGACTAGATATGGGATTGAGAAAATACATAGAAAGAACCTATATTAAGAATGCATATGAATATGAACTAAATGTATGCAAATTATAAATAGAATGATAAGATGAGGAATCTACAATTTCACAACATAACTCTATATCAATAATGGCCCCCAAATCTCAACCTCCTAAATTTGAACCTCCTCAATCTGATCCTCCTAAATATGAACCTTCCTCTCACAACATAACCCTATGAAATATCAACCTCTCCCTAATGAAGAGAAATCCTCCTTGTTTAAGGAAAAATGAATGGTGTAGAGAAAAAGACATGAAAAACTAAATCAAGGGTGGAGATGGACTTAGAATAAGTGAAACTTAATTTATTTGAGTAGATAATTAACTTAGGATATTAAAAGAGGGGTGAGAGATCCACTTAGATAGAAAATAGGTAGGTGAACTCCACCTAATAACCCATTATGAATATCAAATTAAAACACCTCATCCCACTCAAGATAGAATGAATTTGAAATAAAGATCCTTCATTCCACTTAAAATAGAATGAATATCAAATAAAGACCCTTCATTCCACTTAAAATGAAATGAATTTCAAATTAAGATCCCTAATTACTCTTTCAAATATTAAATTTATTTAGAATAAGGTCCATTTTTTATTTCTAGAAATGAATAATCACATATTTTTCTCAAAAGTGGTTCAAATTTGAATTTGAAGTAGAATTTATAACATTTGAATAAATTCAAGTTTCCAACATCTTATCAAAATGAATGAATGATTAAGTAGCATGAGCTTGATGAAATTAGATGATTATTTGTTTTTTGTCGAGTTGATCAATTGAAGCAATGATTAACCAATTTGAGATCATGGGGCCAATTTTGGGTGATTATGTTTTCCCTCTTTGACTAATGTCTGATTGATATAGGAACACATGTAATCAAAGAAATAGAAAAAGATAATAATTTTTCATCTAATGTGTGATCGACATGGGAACACATCAAAGGAAGAAGTCATGGTAGAAAATAGATAGATAACTCCAACCTCAAATAATGAAGTAATCCTCTAACTCAATTGTAATCAATATGGGAACACATGTAGTCAATGAATAAAGAGACTATAATAGAAATAGATATAGCAAGCACTGAGTAATCAATCTGATACTGGTAGTCTAGAACACTAGTAGATAGATTAAGAGAAAATGAAAATGATCAAACATATTCTATTGAAAGAGAAAATGTTACCAAGCATAGAAATGATAGATTATGTCTTCCCCCTCAGGATCAAAATCAAAATGATAGAAGAAGTGAATAAACTAGAAATATATGTCTAGATAATGAAAGATCAAAGATAGATATATAAATAAAGAACAAGAAAAATCATCAATGAAATGAAGGTATGCTCCAATAAAGGAATAAAATATAAAATAGAAGAAACATGATATGAAGTGAAATGATAAGTGAGAAGTGAATGGAAGCAATGTGAAAATGAAGAAGTGATGAAATGTTCTAGTGAGAATCAAAGATTTAGGCTTAAGTAAGTTAGCTAACTATTTAAAAAGAAATGGATTTCAAGATGCAATTTTTACCTTAAAGATGAAGATGAAGTCACATTTTGATTTCAATCTCAAAAATGAATCTAGAGTGTCAATTTTAGCTATAGGTACATGTAGGTCAAAATACGAAAATTGAAGTGAGATAGTGAAATGGCAAGTTTAAGAAAGATACGAAGATATGATCAAGAAGAAGGAAGAAAAGATCAATGCAACTAGATAACACATCCATGATAGATAAAAATGAGGTTCTCTCTTATATGAAAACCTAGAATGACCCTATAATGCAAGCTAACACAAAAATATGGTTTGTTTGCAAAGGACTCTTTGAATTTTTGACTCTATTTTCATCATCAAGATTTTAGATCATACAATCATCACTAGCATGAACTATGAAGATATGAATATGATCTTTATTGGATATGTGGCAATCCAACTTGAATACAAAAGAAATAGAGGTCAAGATGAGTAAAGAAGCTAGACTTCCTAGATTTAGTATAGTGAGATTATTCTTGCATCAACACACCAAATGTTAGGATGACCAAAAGAATGCACTCACATAACAAACAGGGATGTAACCTAGAAAATCCTAAGTTTCAAGTAGGTCGAGCAAAATTCTCAAGACACCTAATATTTTCAAAGTGCACCCACAAGAAGGAAACAAAGAAAACATGCCTAATGCCCCCAATCTTCTATTCAATGACATCATCAAGACATTATTAGGGAGAGAATACTCATGCAATAAATCATCATGGATAAAAACAAAAATAAAAAAATTTCAATCAAATCTCAATGATGTGTAGTACTATGTGAATGAAACTCACATGTTTTTTCTTATTTTATTCTACCAGAGGGAAATCTGTCACCACTCTAGACTACTTAGAAAAGTGTTCAAAAATATTGTTTATAAGACACTACAATGCCAAAAAAAAATCTCCTTGGACAAGAAGATCCTTGGGAAGCTAAAAAAATGCCCCCTAGACAATGACAAGAATTAATTCCAAGCTAGGTGAAGCAAGATTGAACAAGGAAGTAGATGAGCAATGAGTATGCAACAAGCCTGATAGACATAAGTGCAAGAAACCTTGAAGTCTATTTTTGGTGAGACATCAAAGTATCTAGGAATAGATTTTGACTATGATGCTCATTTTTTGGCACATTTTATATTTTGTAAAAAAATTCCAAGACTTTTTAAATATGTAGAAATAGTTGAGTTGTGGGTCGTTAGACATAGAAATTTTTTAGATGGAGTACATTAATAAGCTCAAGGAGTTTTTCCCCCTCAGGAGTAGAAATTTGATAAGCACTACATCTGTAAACTATTGTGATAATATAAGGACCTAGCTAATCAGGCTCAAACTTGCCTTTTTGTTCTCTATTTTGTTGGTTATTAGGATTCTCTCTAAGTACAAGTCCACCATTTCAAATGCCCAAGGATGAAATTTTTTATTATAAGTAGTAGACATCTTCTTTTGATAAGTCCTCATGTGATCAAAGGTGGCCCTGTGATGGTCATCTAGAGTCCCTAACTAATGTATTCTCATATTGCTATGGTCTTCATTAGAAATCAATCCATGTAAAGAAACCCTCAAAGATGGTGTTTTTACTTGTAAGGATAAAAAAAACCCCAAATCCATAGAGTAGAGAGAATGGTGTAGCTTTAGTAGGTGTGTAGATAGTGGTCCTATAAGCCCATAATGCTAGGTTAATCTTTAAGTGCCAATCTCTTCCAGACTTATAAACTATTCTATGAAAATTTTTGAGTAGTGTTTTGTTTGAAGCTTTGGCCTGACCATTTCCTTGAGGATAGTAAATAGAGGACCAGTGTTCCTTGATTTTAAACCTTTTACATAGCTATTTAAGGTCTTTATTTTTAAAATGACCTCCATTATCAGTAATTATGGAGGAAGGAATATCATAGTAATAGATAATATGATTTAGGACAAACAAAGCAACATCTTTCCCTTTAGCAATAGAAAGAGGAAAAGTTTTAACACATTTGGTAAAATATTCTATAATAGTAATAATAAACATATTCCCACTAGAAGAACCTGGGTGAATTTTTCCAACTAAGTCAAATGCCCATTGTTGAAATGGCCAATAGGTGATTGAATGGATCAAATCATGTCTAGAAGGATGAATAAAATTACCATGCAAATTGACATTTCTTGCATGTTTTAGCATAATGAACACCATTTTCTTGCATTATTGGCCAATAATATCCTGCCTTAACTACTTTTTGAGCAAGTGCTAGACCATTGGAATGAAACCCACAAATTCCCTCATGGACTTTAGTTAAGGCCTTTTCAAACTCATTTATCTCTAGACACCTAAGAAGTATACCATCATAACCTTTCCTATATAGGTCACTAGAGATGAGGGTATAATGAGATGCATTGTGAATAAGTTGGTGTTTTTGGTTGCTTATAATATTTTTTGGAATAATTTGATCATGAAAGTAGGATAAAATAGTGGAATAATGATAGGAATCATGATCAATCATAGTGCAAATTGCATGATTGTCAGGGTAATCTTAAGCAAGGTATGGGAGTTCTTCCACCAATAACTCAAAGAAACATTCATGATCTTGTGTTCGTAGAATAGATGCCAAGGTTGTCATAGCATCTGCAACCTTATCCTCTGATCTAGGAATTTGTTGAAAAATAACAAATGTGAAATAATTCCTTAGAGAGTCAATAAGTTTCTTGCAAGGAACGAACTTGTCATCCTTAGTTTGATAATAATTGTTAACTTGATTAATGACAAGTTGAAAGTCTCCATAATTCCATTGGTCAAGGCTTTATATTCAACAATATTGTTCATGTGAGGAAACAACAATTTATAGGACTTAGGGATAGTATAACCGTGTGTTGTAATGAATAGTGTGCTAGCTCCAGCTCCATTTTGTGTATAAGAGCCATCAAAAAACATTTTCCATGTCCTATCTATTACATACATGATGAATGCATTAGGAAACTCAATTTTCATTGGAATATTGTCTTCAAGAGGAAATTTATCTAGTTGGTTAGTAATTGCTTGTCCTTTAATGACTCTTCTTTCAACATACTAGATGTCAAATTCAATTAAAATCACCATCCATTTAACTAGTCTTCCTATAAGGGTAGCCTTATTCAAAAGATATTTCAAAGGATCTATATTAGAAACCAACTATGTGGTATGAGAAAGCATATAATCTTTGAGTTTTTGAGAAGCAAACACTACTGCTAGAAAGGCCTTTTCAATATTTATGTAGTTAAGCTCATAGGGGACAAAGGTGCAACTAATGTAATAAATAGCACATTCTTTTCCATTTTCATCATGTTGGTATAGCAATACTCCTATGGAATTTTTTGTAGCTGAAATGTAAAGTATCAAAGGTTTAGCTAGAATTTGAGGCATCAAAATGAGTGGTTTAGATAAATATTCCTTGATTTGTAGCAAATTCTTGTCACAATTTTCATCACAAACACTTTTCACACCTTTATGCAATTTTTTGTTGAAAGGTTATGCCTTATCATCAAGTTGGGAGATAAACCTCTTAATGGATTGAAGCAAACCTTGTATACTCCTTAAGTGATGGATATTCCTAGGAGGAGACATTTCCATAATGGCTTGCAACTTTATTAGATCAACTTCTATTCCTTTGGCTAAGATGATATAACCAAACAATTTCCTGAAGTCACTCCAAATGCACATTTCTTTGGATTCAACCTTAGCTGAAATTCTTCCATGTGATCTAATTTAAGACTTAGGTCAAATAAGTGAGTTTCTCTTTGTTTAGATTTATCTAAGGTATAATCAACATAATCTTCCATATTCTTGTGCATCATGTCATAGAAGATAGTAGTCACAACTCTCTAATAAGTAGTACCATAATTTTTTAGCCCAAAAGGTATGAAATTCCAACAAAATGTATCCCATGCACATGTAAAGGCAATTTTCTCTTGATCTTAGTTAGCTATTTTAATTTCATTATAGCTAGAGAATCCATCCATCAAGGAATAAATCTCATAACCTATAGTCATTTCTACTATCATGTTAATGTTTGGTAGTGGAAAATAATCCTTTGGGCAAGCTTTGTTAAGATCTCTAAAATCAATGCAAATTCAAATGGACTTACTTCTAAAATTAGTGCAAATTTGAATGGACTTACCATGTTTTGTTATTGGTAAAATATTTGAGATCCACTCTACATAATTTATAGTTTGGATAAATTTAACACTTAACAATGTTTCTAGCTCATCTTTTACAAAAGAGTGCTACATGAGGATGCATCTTCCTTAGCTTTTGTTTTACTAGTTTGACATAGAGAGCTATAGAGAGGTGATGTATAATAAGCTTAGTATCTAATCCTGGCATAGTAGCATAGGTCCATGCAAAGTTAACATTCTTTTCCTTAAAGAATTCTATAAATTATTATTTTTATTTAGCTAAAAGAGATTGTGCAACATGTATTATCTTAGGATACTCTTTTATTCTTAGATTAATTTATTATGTAGGTTAAATAAGAACTGATGACTAATCCTAAAAGTAAATTGGAAAACTCTCAAGTACCTCATCCTTAGGTTCCTCGAGGAGGTTTTCACCTTTGGATACATCCTTATTTTTATTTATTTTTATTTTAGACACTGCCACAAAGTGGTTTTCACCATTTCAACACTTCTTTTTCTTTTTCTTTCTCTCTTGATATTTATGAATAATGTACTTGATGTCAATTTTAGTCATGTTTATTGTTGTTCATAGCTAGAAGATAACATTGGTTCAAGAGCATTGAGATAATAAGAGATCTCATAGTCATTACTAAACATGGGTAATTGTGGTCTTTGGTGTTGCATAGACCAATCCATGAGATTAGGATGAGTGAGGGAGAGTGAGGTGGAAGCTTCAAGATTTTTAATGTGAAAGGACTCATCACTAGTGATGAGAGAGGGAAAATTTATAAGTACATATTTTGAGGAATCTAAATCAAAGTGATCCCTAGAGGAATTAGCACGATCCACCAAGGTAGAATACAAATCTAAAACACTAGGCTCAATATGAGACTCATCAACTACACTAGGTTGGGAAGAATAAACATGAATCACATCCACATTTATTTCATAAGAGGCATCTAAGAGAGAATTCCACTCATAGTCTACTGAATCTGTACCATCATTCCTATGTATGAGGTGAGCTTTGTTATCTTTGATTCTTTGTTGATTAAGGTCCTCATAAGAAAATTCTCCATTCTCATGTGCCCTAGATGTAGAAGCTTCAACATTTTAAATGGAAGAGACTAGTTCTTCTCCCCAAAGAAGAGAAGTAGAGGGCAAGAAGTCCTCTAGTGTCATCATAAAAGTAGGAAATAGAGTCTCTTCCTTAGATTGATTGGAAGTAGGATTTTCTATAGAAAAACATGGGAGATCATCATAATTGACATAGCCTAGACCTATACTATCTTGTGATTTTTTCCCTTTTTCATGACAAAAAAGCTCTACAAGGGTGTGCTTGTTGTTATTCAAGGTTCTTTGGCCACTATAGCCTAATTTTTTGCAATAACTGATAACCTACTCCATAGAATTTTAGAGAAATGGGTGTAGTACCAATTACTTCCTAGGGGTCTTCTTCTTTGTCCCTATAAATCCAATCATATATAGCTTGGTCTTTCTTTTCTACCTCTAAGGGTATAAAAGACTGGTCAAAGGTAGAAAAAATGGTCATGGAAAAATCTAATGATTTAATCTTAATAGAGGGTTTCACATAAGACCTAGGAGAAGTGAGTAATGCAATTATGGAGTCGAAAATGTATTCAACCATGCCTATGCTCATGATTTTTAGTTTATTTTCACACTTTACAAGAGATGACTCAATGTCATGAGATGGTCAGTTGAGAGGTACCAAAGTTTCAGCAACAATAAGAGTATTAGTGGACATAAATTGATCTCATGGAATTACAATTTCAGTACCATTGAAGGGAAACTTGACACACTAATGGTATGTAGAGGGAACTTCTTGTATATGATGAATCCATGGTCTACCTAACAAGATGTTATAAGAAAGTGGAATGTCTAGCACTTGAAATGCAATATTATTTTCTATAGGACCCACTTAGATAGGAAGCATAATTAGACCTTTAGAAGGTCTATTAACTTCATCATATGATTTTATAGTAATCTTTCATCTAGGGTCAATAGAAAACTCTAATAGGCCCAATTATTGAACTACACTAAGGGAAACAATATTAAGGCTAGCACCATTTTCTATCAAGATGCAGTGAACTTTGGTATGGTAGATTTGAACTTTGATGTGAAGTGAAAGATTATGAGGTGAGGAGATATGATTTACCATAGCTTCAAATTTATCAACATCAATGTCAAAGGGAACATTGGCCATGCACAAAGAATTCTCAAGAATATCCTTATGTAGAGGAGATAATCCTAGTAATTCAAATATGGAAATTTGAGTAGGAGTTCATTGCAGTTGACTTACAAGATCATATGTAGAAATAGCAAGTTGAGCTACTTGTTTTGAGTATGACACTTGCTTAGGATCAGAGACAACATTGGGGACAACCTTAACTTCCCCCTAGTAATAGCATTAATTGTCCCATAATGAGGGAAAGAAGAATTTTCTCTTTGAGAGAATTGTCTAGATCTAGTAACATTATTGTGAGAGAAAGTGAGATGTGTTTGAAGAACCATTAGTGGTCTCTCATCACTAGTATACTAGTTGAGCCCTCTGTCAAAATTAATACCTAACATGTAGACATCATCTATAGGTTCTAACATGTTGATAACATTATCCATGTAGGCATAAGTGTAATTGATCTTAGTATCATGATTTTTCTTTTGAGCTTTAGAAGATTCACCCTTTTGATAATTAGGAAGAGGTTGTTTGAAGGCTTGATGATCAAAATTTTTAGTTAATCCATCTATGGCAACTTTCCCACTATTAATGAGGGCTTGGACAACATCTTTGAGTTTATAACAATTTTCAATATTATGTCCCTTATTCCTATGATAATTGCAAAATTGATCATCTCTCCGCCAATCAGGCTTGATAGGTGGATCATAGGTATGAGAATTATTTGGCAACACATCAACTTGTTATCAAGAAATTCTTTCAAGACTACCTCATATGAATTAGCCAATGGTATATATTTGGAACTTGGTTTAAAAGATTTCCTAGGCTTGTCCATAGTTTGAAATTGTGAGTCCTCCCATTTCTTGATAGCATTTATAACATTAGATAAATTGAATGCTGACTCTTCCATTTCCATTTTTATCCTTATTGAGCATAATTTCACCTTTCCTAACAACCACATCTTCAATGTGATAAGCACTCTCAACCATATCATGGAAAGATTTGAACAACTATTTTCTAAGATCATAAAAAAAAATCAAGTAGAAATGTGCTGATGAAGATGTCAATATTTTTAATTTCTAGAATTTATCTTGGGTACCTAGAGTGTAATGCCCTAAAATGTTGTAAATAGATAGCAAAAGGTTCACCTTGTCTTTATTTAATATTGCATAGGTCCAACATGTAACTAGATGTACAAAATTTTAGGAGTATTGTTGGATAAAATGTTGTGCCAAATCATAAAAAGATTTAAGAGGAGATAACTTAGTGAACCATTCCATGGGTTGACCTATTAGACTCCTGGGAAATAACCTCATAAGAAAAGTGTCTTCATGCATGAATTGCATATTCAATGCATAGAAGTGTTGTACATGGTCATGAGGATCACTATTTCCATCATATTTATCATACTTGGGAACTTCTATGTCTCTCAGAAATGGAAGCAGGTAGAGAGTCCTACCAAAAGGAAGAGCACATATAGACTCAAGAAAAGATGTTTTTGGTTGTTCTTTAGCCACTTCAAGTTAGGTCACTTTTTTGTTAACTTTTGTAGTAATTCTTGAAGAATTTTGACCTCACCGGGTTCTCTCTTTTTTATGATCCTTTGTACATAAAACCCTTGAGGGAGTTTCCATCCATTTCCCATCATATATTGAAAGTATTGGTCCCCATTTTTATCTATGAATTTAAGCATTGATCTCATAAAAAGATTTAAGAGGAGATAACTTAGTGAACCATTCCATGGGTTGACCTATTAGACTCCTGGGAAATAACCTCATAAGAAAAGTGTCTTCATGCATGAATTGCATATTCAATGCATAGAAGTGTTGTACATGGTCATGAGGATCACTATTTCCACCATATTTATCATACTTGGGAACTTCTATGTCTCTCAGAAATGGAAGCAGGTAGAGAGTCCTACCAAAAGGAAGAGCACATATAGACTCAAGAAAAGATGTTTTTGATTGTTCTTTAGCCACTTCAAGTTAGGTCACTTTTTTTGTTAAATTTTGCAGTAATTCTTGAAGAATTTTGACCTCACTAGGTTCTCTCTTTTTTATGATCCTTTGTACATCAAAACCTTGAGGGAGTTTCCATCCATTTCCCATCATATATTGAAAGTATTGGTCCCCATTTTTCTCTATGAATTTAAGCATTGATCTTTGCATAACTTCCTCTTGTTGGAATCTCATTACATCCTCACTAGTGATTTTGTCATCACTTTCATGATGTGGTTGTAATTTCCTATGCGATGATGGGAATGCTTCCACATTGACATTAGGAGTACTAGGAGATGTTTTTTTTCCATCATTTCCACCAAGGGGGACATAGTAGCCTTTATTGTTTTTCATATGGTGTGCATGAACATCAAGCTTAGCTTGGTTATAGGATTCTTCTCAAGTGCGTATGGCTTCTTTAAGTCTTTCATTTTCTCACACTTGTTCTTCTAAATGACATTTTATTTTTTCTTGGGTAATGGTGAATGCCATATTGTTACTATCAATGTTTGTCTCAAAATAACTATCGAGGATGTAGAGTGGGTTCTACCACATAGCAATGCTAACATCTTGCAAGGGTTACTTAGCACTAGTCTACTTGGGTGGATGTCTAGGGGGGAGTCAGTAATTGATCAAAGGTGTAAGAGGGAGGACTTCCCTGACCAAGTTGAAATCTAGTTGTTACCGAAATGTAAGGATAATCCCTAGACAATTAGGATGAGATTGAATTTTATGAGGTAGGATTACATGATCACAATAATCACATGTCCAAAGGTATGGAGAATGAGAGAGAGAGATGGCTTGTAAAATGTGTTCAAGCATTTACAAGATGAATGATCAAAGTGTAGATATAAGAAAGAAGCTCAATAGCAAGAAGCTTAGATGAAAAAGTATGTGGATAATAACATTTGATCATTAGTGACACTTCTTAGCTTGTATCAAAAGGATAAACCTCTCTTATCAACTATGGATGGTAACTTAACATGCATGTTTCAACTTAGACTTGTGAAGAAAGAGTAGAGACAAACTAGCTCCATTTGAGCATAAGTTTGATTCACCCCTAGGGGAAACAAGATTATGTTACAATTGCTAAAAAGAAAGTTATATAGCACTAGCACAAATATAATAGCAAACCAGTGACTTGATGGAAATAGTGATGGAAAAAGTCTTCAATTTTTTGTATCCAGACCAAAAGAAACACCAAACAATAATTCAACAAGCATTTGGTTTGAAAAGAGTAGGTGTAATGACATGTCTTACACAATTGCACAAGATTCATAGCAATCTTGCCAATACAAACAATTTTGATATTTGAAATCAATAAAATCTTACGAATGCTATCATTTTGTTTGATGTTTAAGAACATTTACACAAGTCATTCACAATCAAAAACACATGCCAAGAACATCTACCTAAAGGTCACAGTTCATTACTCAACAACTTGGTCCATGCTAAGTTCCCTCAAGGGATACAAATGGTGAGTGTAGAAGTCTTGAGGTGATCTAGGTAATCCACTTGGATTAATCCTTGCACCAAGAAGTTGGGTAGAAAAATAGGGTAGCTTCTAGCCTAGGGTTTCTATAGAAGATTTCCATTCATAGCACTCCTCTTGTCCCTGATATAGGGGAACTCACCATGTGGTTAGTAACTAGTCTTGTGACCACAAGTGTACCTTAAGTATTCCTCCCTAGTGATCTCTTCATGGTCAAAATACCACACATGATCACACTAGGTTAGACAAGTGTTATGACTACCAAGGTTTTGTGTCCTTGATAGCCTTGAGTTTATAGTGAGTTAGAATATCCAAGTTCACTTGTCCCCACTTGGGTCATTCCTCTTCATTTTCCAAGAGTAGGCCTGCTAAAGGATTCTAACTTAGAATAGATTGGATCCACTTTCAAGGGTCAATATTTTTGATTCATCTCAAAGGTGTAGAGCATACTCTCCTATACCATAGAACATCAATCACAAGTTTAGTATGCCTAGAAAGTGAAAATAACTAGTATAGCACAACATGTGGAATAAAAAAATATAAGCAAGTTTGTTTTTTTATGTATTAGGCAGCTCTACAAACAAACATTAGTAGCACTTGTGCATTTGAGGCTTTGACATGCATTCTTTTAGGGCTTCATTTTTTCATCCTTGACATGTGTTCCCTACAAGTTAGATCAATGAAAACATATACAAACACAAGTTATGATGTAAAAAAAAAAAAAAATAGTAATCCTAAATGAGAGCTTAACTTTGGGAAAAATAAAGTTTTAACTTTTTTTGTTCTTTTCTATACACGTAAAACTACTTAGAAATGGTTGAAACCTATGATTGCAATGCGAAACAAATAATTTAATGAAAAATAATAAAAAGATAAATACCTTTGCTAGTGGAGAGTTTGGATTAGACACTCAAGTGGTAGAGCTCGTTGTGGTGGTTTGTGTGTGGTAGGATTAGATCTGGGTGAAAGATTTGTCACATAGATGTGGAGGTAGTAGGTCATAGCAATGCAAAGAGGCATGGGTGATTGTAGATGTAAGAGGTATGGCAAAGGTAGTGAGGCAGAGGAATGTGAGTGTTGGAAAGATTTTGATAGTGGTGAGAGGGTTTGAAGTGTAAACAACAGAAGGAGGTTGGTTGGCATGGGAGAAGGGTGTAGTGAAGAAAATGTGGCAAGGAGCAATACAAGGTTTGGAGAATCCAGGCAGTGAGTGCTACAGTCAGAGGGACAAGAGTGGAAGAAGTACAGGCAATTTTTTTTAAAAAATAATTAAAATTTTTAAATTTTTTTTAAAGTTTTAAATTTTTCATTTTAAATATTTTTTTTTTCATCTATATATATAAAAGAAGAAAAAAATTGCACAATAACTATTGTAAATTAAAAAAAAAAAACAAGAAAATGATGAAATAATAAATTAAAAATGAAAAACAAATTTACCTTGTGGTTATGGGTTGCCCCATGGTGGGCGCCAATAATGTCGACTTGAAAAAGTGTAGTTCTCTACATCATTATATCCAAGGTTGTCTCATGGATTGAGAGCCTTGAATGTCAACCTAGAGCTCCCTAGTCATGGAGTGCAAAGTATGGATACACATATGAAATCTCTTAGTCAAGTCTTAGTCACAGAATCCTTTGCAAATAAACCATGAAATGGAATATTCTTGAGATGAAATGAAAACTATACTCAATTAAGGAAATGCATAGAAAGAACCTACATTAAGCATGCATAAGAATATGAACTAAATGAATGCAAATTATAACTAGATTAATAAGATGAGGACTCTACAATTTCACAACATAACTCTATATCAATAAAGCCCCGCAAATCTCAACCTATAAAATCTCAACTTTCCTCCCATGGCATAACCCTATGAAATATGAACTTCTCCTTAGTGAAGATAAACCCTCCTCTTTTAAGGAAAAACGAATAGTGTAGATCAAAAAACATGAAAACCCAAGTCAAGGGTAGAGATGAACTTACAATGGGTGGACCTTAATTTATTTGAGTAGACAATTCATTTAGGATATCCAAAGAGGCATAAGAGCTCCACTTAGATAGAAGATAGGTAGGTGAGCTCCACCTAATAATCTATAATGAATATCAAATTAAAACACCTCATCCCACTCAAGATAGAATGAATTTCAAACAAAGATCCTTCATTCCACTTAAAATAGAATGAATATCAAATAAATATCCTTCATTCCACTTAAAATGAAATGATTTTAAAATTAAGATCCCTCATTCCACTTTGAAATATTAAATTGATTGAGAATAAGGTCCATTTTTTATTAGTAGAAATGAATAATCACATGTTTTTCTCAAAAGAGGTTCAAATTTGAATTTGAATAAGGATGTCTAACAGTTGAAGAAATTTGAGTGTCTAACATCTTATAAAAATGAATGAATCTTTAAGGAGCATGAGCTAGATAAAATTAGATGATAATTTGATTTTTCTAGAGTTGATCAATATAAGTAATTATTATGAAATTTGAGATCGTGGGGCCAATTTTTAGAAATTAGACTACATAATACTTTCAAGTAACTTACATTAGGTTTGTAGCCATACCATAGTTTATAAGGAGTTTGATTTGAGTCTTTCTTTAACTATACTCTATTCAAGGTATGCACTTTAGTATTGATTTCCTCCTTCTTGTATTTGATTGCAATACTCTTTTCTATCATTAACATTCTTGCACAATCCATGATGGATCTATTCCTTCTTTTTGCTATACCATTCTACTGAGGTGTACCAGCGATTGATACTTATCACTTAATTCCTCTTTCAATGTAAAATTCATTGAACTCATTATAGATTAATTCACCACCTATATCTAAACTCAAACACTTGATATTCTTTCCAATTTCTTTCTCTATTCTTGCTAGATACCATTTAAATTTTTGAAATCTTCAAACTTTGCTTTTAGATGCATTACAGTCATCATTCTAGATTAATCATCAACAAAAAGAATAAAATACTTATCTAAAATGTATTTCTCTATTTGAATAGGTCCACATAGGTTTGCATTAACTATCTCAAAGACATTTTTAGAATGATAGCCATTGTTTTGAAACTTGTCTTTCCCATCTTAACAATTTGACAATTTTTGCATAGGCCCATATCAAGATTTCTCTAACTAGGAATACCACTTACTCTCTTTTTTTCTTATCTTTATTAGGTTATCAAAGTTCACATTCAATAACCTTTTATTCCATAACCATATTTCTTCTACTTGAGCAATTTAAACATGGACTTCCACTGAGATCTAGGTAGAATAGGATACCTTTTGTTTGTTTGTGAGATCCAACAAGATTTCCTTTTATGCAACAAGGTTCATTGTTTCCAAATATCACACTTCGAACATCATAATGTTCCATAGATTCAAACAATATTTTTTCACTATTCATATGATGTGAGTAGCCACTATCAATAATCCATGTATCATTCTTGCTAGTGTAAGAGATAAGTGCCATTTTATCTCCTTCATCATTAGATTCATCTTTTACAACAATATATATCATTTCATCACCTTCACTTCTATCTAAATCTTTAGCCATAAAACAAGATTCCTTACATTTATCCTTGTAGTCCTTGAAGTTCTCAAAATCCTATTTTCTTTTTTTCTTGTTGTGCTTCTTTTCATCTTTGTCTTCTTTGTTTGGTCACCTTGCACCAATGTGTCCAACTTCTTCAAAAGAGAAATAGATTAGAGGAATCTTACCTTTATACTTTCCTTTTCCTTTGTGATACCTCCTTGCAAGAAATGCTTCAATGGATTAAAGATCACTTTTAATTGTTTTCTTTCAGTTCTTTAAAAAAAAAAATTTAGTGATATGTTGTCTTCAAATGTAGACTCAACATGCTAGAACTAGGAGTATGATTATCATAGTTATCTAGTTCAAATGTAGTTAATCTTCCAACTAGAGCATCCAAGATTATATCATTATTTGGATCACATCTTATCTCTTGAATAAGAGACACACTAATTGCATAGATAGGAAGAAAGGGTCTGATTACCTCACTTAGCACTATTAAATTTTCAAATTATCCTTTAGAGATTTTGATGGCACTGACATTGGCTTTGATTTTTTCAACCTATTTTACAATGTTTTCATCTTCTCTCATCTTCATCTGATCAAACTGACCTCTTAAGCTTTCTTCCTTGGCTCTTTTTTACATTATCATCACTTCCATAGATATTTTTAAATTTTTTCCACATGTCATGAGAAGTAGCACATCATTTGACCTCATCAAATTCAACATAGTTGAGAGTTGATGCTATGTCAATCATCATGATATTAAGATTTTTATTTTCAACAATTTCTTCCATAGTCATTTTACCAATATGATCTTTGTAATAAGTGTTTAAATATTTCAAACCTGAATCACTTATAGTTTCTAGATGCAACAACATAAGCTCCTACCATGCTTAAAAATTATCTTTGTTTAGCTAGGGAATCTCTCTCCTTTAAGACATCCTGATCTTTAGCTTAGGTCCTTGAAATATTTCTCTACAAGCATCAAGAAGTTTGATACCAATTTTTGGAAATATAAAAGTAACTGAGAGTGGGGGTGAATCAACTATCCCAAAAATAAATCCCAAATCACTTAGATGTCATAATAAACATTAATAATGATATTGATGTTTGGCAAACACACAGTCACTCAGTTTACACTAGAAAATGTTATAACTTGGAAAACATTCAAATAAATCAACAACTTCTTAACATGAAAATATTAAGATATTATCTATAATTAATCTTACTTAACTTAGTTGCATACACATAAAATAAATAGGATGAACACAAGTAACACGAAGAGTTAAATGTGGAAATCCAATTTGGGGAAAACCATGAATTGCAACTAGTTACTAAATTTCACTCTTCTAAAGTGAGCCTTGTTAAGAGCCAACCCTCTTGGGGGTAACAAAACACACTATTAGGTGAGACCTTAATAAACAATTTAATTACCCTATTAGGAGTGGCCCTATTGGAGGTCTTTAGACACTTCAATCTAGAAATGCCACCTTGTTAGAGGATTTACAAATAGCTATTACGCCAACTCTATTAAGAGATTTAGATCATTGGTACAATGGTTAGAGAGTAACAATGAGATGACCTAATTTATAACATAATTAAATTTTTGATTACAGATCTCAATTCTAGCTTATATACTTGACCCTTTTTCATTGAATGTACATCTTTGTAGCTCAAAAAGGATATCTTTCTTATCCTTCTAATTCACTTCTAAGAATTTTCAAATCTTATTTTTCTTCCAAACATTCAATTCTCAACTTGACCTTATATTTATATCTTACATATTGTCAAGTCAACTTGAATACAACTTAGAATACTTAATATTCATCTCCTCAGTCAGATAAAACCAGAAAAAAAATTAATTGAACTCAATATGACAAAACAAGAAAATACTTCATTAGCTAATCCTGCTTAGCAAACATTAACTCAAAAATGTGTTTCCTGTGTTACCCAAGTAAACTTGGTTAACACTACATATTGGAAAAGTTCCTTTGGGAACCAAGTGATCTCTATTAACATTGGTTCCATGCAACTTTTCCTTCAATAACTAAATGAGCTCAGTTAAGACTTGACTTGTATGAGCTTCCCTTTAACACCTGCATGAACTTGGTAGTTACTGAATTCAAAACTTGGGAAACTCTAGAATACTCGGCATACACAGGCTAGAAATGCAATGACAATTTGTGTAACATCAAAGATAATACACAATTAATGAATTATTTTTAATAGAACTAAGTGTATGAAGTCCAAAAGTTAGAAAGAAGGAACCTATAATTGCAAGATATGTTAGAAGGCATTATTCACCAGAGAAAATCATTGCAGATTAGTTAAAAGGCACAATGATAAGGAACAAAATAAAAGGTACATGTTTTCATATTGATTGTGAACCTAGAATTGTTAAAGATGTATTAGTTAATGAAAGTTGGATTGAGGCAAAGGATGAAGAGATCAAGAAAAAATTGAAAGTAACAAAACTTGGTCTCTTACTCTGAGCCCAATGAAAAAAAATGTAATTTGATAGAAAATAGGTATTCATAAATAAGTTGCATGAAAATGAAAAATCATCAAGGAACAAGGAAAGATTAGTATGAAAAGGTTATGCTCAAGAAGAACTTATTGATTATGGAGAAATATTCATTCTTGTTGCAAGACTAGAATGTTTTAGAACACTACTTGCTTATGTTGCACATAAAGGATTCAAAGTATATCAAATGGATGTAAAGTCATCTTTCTTGAATGAAATCCTAGAAGAATTCTACATCAAGAAAACTAAAGGTTTCATAGATCCTAACAAAATGGACTTGTTTTGAAAATTACACAAAGCTTAATATAGTCTACAATAACCTTCTAGATATTGGTATGAAAGATTGCATAGTTACCTAGTAAGCATTGGGTTTTGAAGGATATACAACAAAAATAATCTATACATCAAGGAAGCACTAGAAAAGAAGATATCGTTGGAATAAATTTTTGTAGATGATATGTTATTCAATGAACATGATAAATTATGCAAACCTTTTTCTTAGAAAATAAGAAAAGAATTTTAAGAGTCAATGTTTGAAGAGAATAAATTCTTTGTTGGCCTGAAAATTTAATAGAATAAGGATGATGTTGGCCTAATTTTTCACCATTTGTCGTTATGTGCATTCTGCAATGAAAAGCCCTAATTTTATGCCCTAAATTTTTGGAATAAGGTTAAACCTTGGGTTAAATTCATAAAAAAAAGCCTAAGTTCTTTATATTATTTTTCCCTAACCTTTGAAAAAACCTTGAAAACCCTTTTTCAAAATTTATTTAAGGCATATTGAATTTACCCTAAGGATGGGCTAACGTAATAAAGACTTTATTAAATTCCAACTTAAGCCTTTATTATCCTGTTCTGTTCACATTTTTGCTGCACCTTATTAAGAAATACCCTTTTTAACACCAATTTGTATGATCGTCAATCTTGGTTCAATCGATAGGTATCACATTCTCACAATATTAAGATGCAAGGGTTTTAAGAAATGCAGACATGTGCCTTGGTGACATGTAGCCCTTGCTTGTTTAAAGTCTCAATGCACTGCAAAGATTGTGATATGTCAGAAAGCATTAGAACCTTTTGTATACCTATCAGTACCTCTTAATGCACATTTTGGACTTCTTGCACTCTCATTGGTTGATCTAATTACTTTATTGACCAAGATGCATCGACCGTTGATCTTGTTCAGATCAAGGGTCGGCACCATCTCGCAATCTAAAGGTGCACAAAAATTACATAATGCAGGGAAGAAAAGTTTGGACATGTAGCAAGATCTAACATCATGACACCACCTTTCCTCAAGGTAATATTGAGGTATCCTCTATGGTAGTTGTTAGGTGAGTTGGACAAGGTGGCAATTTTCTATTCATCAATTTGGCTAATGTGGTGTAACAATAGAAGTGTGATTTTATGACCGTTGATCTCTCTGAGATCAAAGGTCAGTGCATGCTCACATTTTTGAGTTGCATGAGGGATAAATAATCTAGGAAAGTGGTATTCTGACACATAGTAGGGTGGGATCAAAAAATTGTGGAGTGTGTGTTGTGGTGTACCAACCTATAAAGCAATTGATGATATGTACTACCAGTTAGACAAATAATGAGGTTTGTCTATCAAATTAGATCAAAGTTTTACCAGCCATACATCTTTTAAAGATCAAGGGCTGGTGTAAGCCTAGATTTAGAAATTTCTCATGGATTAAGAAATGTGGGAATGTGCCTTTGAGACACATGTCATAGTGGGCCAAAACCAAGGGAAATTGTTGAGTCACGCTATGCTATATGCTACATGTTCCTAGTTGGAAGTACTTATGCTATAGGTGCAAAAATTCTAGCAATTAATGAAGTAATCACATTTGGCAGAGTACGAGGGTTACGAGGAGGTTTTTTCATTGGTCTAGTGGATGAAGTGACCACAAAAGGAAAAGTATCTCCTATCGTTGATCCAAATTAGATCAATGAAGCACACTTGCCCACATTAAGAATTTGAACTAAACTTAAGGAAAGCAGGTATGCACCAATGTAATGATGTCACAATCCCTATCTTAGAAGGTTTAAATGATCCAAGCTCTATCACCATTGATTTTCACAAGATCAACGGCTAGCACAAGCTTGCTTTATGAAGATGTAAGAAACTTAAGAAAAGAGGGGATGTGCCAGCTTGACACATGGAGAAGATGAAGTCAAGCACTCACTTGCCCAAAAGATGGTATGGGACCTACTTATGTGAAAGGTTGTCAGAAGCCATGCATATGGAGAAATTTTATTGGCCAGTATAGTTGACTTAGCATAATCAAGGTAGGATGATTTGTGTTCATTGATTCAATCAAGATCAAGGGTTCATGCATAACCACAATTCCAAGGTGCAAGAGGTTTATACAATGTGTGCATGCACCAACATGACACATGGCACATGTGGGTCTAGTTGTTACCAAGGTAGATATTGGATGCCAAGATGGAGCATTTAATTTTCCAATTGTATCAATGGTCAGTGCATCCCCACATCTTCAAGATGCAAGAAACTTAAGTAATGCAGGGAAGCACTTGATTGAGATGTGGCAAAGCTTTAAAGTGGTAAATAAAATTTTCTTTCTGAATAAAGATCGTCCAATCCAAGGAAATCAATGGATGATATTCAAACTCAGATGCAACTTGCAAATAATGGCTAAGGAAAATTAATTCTATGTAGATTTTATTCATGTGATCTTAGTGAATGAATAAAGCTCATGATTTCACCATTATTGAACCACCAAAGCACAAAAAGAGTATCAGAGCATAAGGAATTTTTAGAGCTAGCGCACAAATGTTTTATTGAGGAATTTAGTGAGTTGCAATGAGAATTATACTAAGTAGAAGTAAAAATTTTAGTTGGTAAGTACTCTATGACTCCTTGCAATCAAGTGTCTACTGATATACAATTTCTAAGGTTTACTCAAAATGCCTCCTCGAAAAGAATTCATGGGATGAACATAATATTTGAAATGTTCTGTACATGATATTTTCTTGAACAATTTCCCTTATTTTTACATGAAATAACCAAGGGGAGGGAGCTCATTCCAAAAGACTCTAGGTAAATTGTAGCTGAGGGTTTCTATGACAAGGAAAATTGGGTAAGAGATGCCTGGCTGTCTATGGGAGGTCTAGAATTGTTCAAAAAATGGTTCTCAAAAAGGAATTTAGATACCCACATGAGCAATGTCTAGGAATTGAACATTCGAAAGTTGATAGTCCCTGTAGTTATCTTTGACAGTGATGTGCTAAATTACCCAGCTAAGAAATATGATCCTATCAATGGATGGGTCAACAACCATGCAGGGGTAAATCTTTTTAGGGTTTGTCCTGAATTAATCATAGAGGTTTTCAACCTAAACCATAACCATGTTGTAGATGAAAAAATTTATATGGATGACCTTAAGGCAAGGTATGATGCCCAAAGGGTATACTTGAGAATTGGGCCATTACAAGATTATGCTACCAAGATTGTTATGTTGTCTATAATCACTGCTAGCACACCTGAGCCATTAATGAGAAGACATTTAAATTTAAGGGCTCAAGTACTATATTTTTCCCTCTGCAAAATTTTTGGAATGGATGAAGTAGACGATATCCTAGGCTCCATTTTTTTCATTATGCCTTAGAATCTTCAATTTAGGATGAGCACCATTCTTAACTTTGGTGCTTTCCTAGCACAATAAATTCATAATGGTTTAGTGGGGATAGCTTGAGGGAAAGTAAACAAACTATTCTGTTGGTATTCATTGCTTATGTATGTATGCTTGTACAAGGGATTTACTTTCTTTTACAAGGGTATGAATTTTGAAATAAATAGGGATGGAGAAAGGAATCCAATTCAGTTATTGAGTATGGATATAACCTCAGAAGCTAGAGATGCCAATTTTTTAAGATTTGACACATATTTTGCATCAAAGCTTAGAATACTCTTGAGAGGAGATAGCCCTAGAATTCCAAAAGCACTGCTAGAATTGGTCAAACCTAAGGACCATGCACAAGGGCTATTGTTTAGTCATAATTGGGGGGATATAATCCCTTATAAACTCTCAACAATAATAAGTGTATATGGCTTCTTGGGAAAGCATCATGTGTTACTATTTCATGTGCCCCTAAAGATAGGTACAACATAATTTCTATGGCAGATAGGCACTATTGATGAGATGGATTTTCCTAAGAAGGGTACCTTCTTTCTAGTTGTTACTTTATGCATGATTATGTTTTTGTGAGGAAAGGGTGGAAATATCTCAATTTGTTCTTGGATAGGTACAACATGGCATAATCTCATGCTAGATTTATTGATCTTGAAAGATTGTATGATCTCTTAAGAGAGAGGACAAAGGCTATCCACATGGTGCAACAAGTTTATTTTCTTGAGGATGTTATTATGCATGTTTTTACTTTACAAGAGCAAGAATTGAGAAAAGAAAAAAGGATAGCATTAAGTAAGACCCTAGAATTCGTTAATGCTTTTGACTCCAATTATGATCCATTGAAAGATAAGAAATATTGGGGAGCCAAGATGCAAGCCTTAGTGAATAATTTTACTGTGATAATATAAGCCATGAGTGAGAAGAAGGATACATATGTAAAGGTTTATCTAGACAAGGCTATAGAGGTGAAGAGGAGAATAAACAGTAGAAATAAAGTGGCTCTTGGGTAATACACTATGCAAAAAAGGGTGAGTTATGTGATGATTCAAAATGTGCAACATGCTCCTCTTCAACAAAGACTAAGGCTAGAAAGTCCATCTTCAACCAACGCTCCAAAAAGGAAAAAGTTAGAGTAGGGATATTCTTCTTCTCAAGTAGAACAATACTCCCCAAGCCTATCCCCAATGTGGATAGATGATGAAGCATCATTAAGGGAGCAACTTAGACAAATTGGTGGAGAGGGAGAAGTATTTGTTACTTCCACAAATTTTGAGATTGGGGAACCACAAGAACCTATTGCACCTTTCTTGGATCTCACTATTGTTGATTACTAAGGTGAGGAGATAGACCTCGTAGTTGCCCAAGCCTCTAAAAGGTTTATAAATGATGATAATTTTGTGAAATTCAGGGATTCTCCTCAATTTTTGTGGAGGCTAAATATAGGAAATTTGTAGAAGACTTGTGAGAAGATAAAGGTTTAACAACTTGATAAATTAGATTCTACTATTAATGAAGAAGTAAAGTCAAAATCTTTGAATGATTTTGCTGATTTTACATGTGAGGCTAAGAGGCAAATAGTTAGATAGTCAGGAGTCCTCATTTTACCAAAATGGGATATAGTGAATTCCATAGGTTTTGATTCAATAAGGAAATCAAAGGATGTCTAGTTTAAAACTAAGGAAGAGGTATTACAGGCTCACAAAGGAGTTAATTTTAGTGATGACCACCAAAACTTGGTTATTTTGTCTATTGAAAAAAGGGACAAGACTAGATTGCAAGAAATTTCAACTACAAAGCATACTATCACATTGATAGTATACAAGGCTAATGAGGTTGGAAGCAAGAAAATTTTTGGAATGGCTATAGAAATGCTAAAATTTGGCGGTGTGGTGTCTAGACAGGAAGAGGAGAAATTTGCACAACTCAATGCTAGATTTGAAGAAGTTTTAAAAGCATATGATGATAGGGGTATGCAAATATAGACACTAGAAAACTAAGTAGTTCAAATGGAAAAAATACTTGGGAAAAGAAAAGTGGGAGAGTCCAGTAGATCTAGAATTGCATACCCTAGAAGGCCACTTGTTGATCCCATCAAGTCAACTCCAATTATTGAAATACTAGATACCCTGAAAAGGCCTCATTTCTATACTGCAGATGACTTTGAAGAGGCGAAGAATAAGTTGTATGCATTGCATGTGGAACTAAATAATCAATATGAAGAAAATTTAAGGTAGGGTGTCATGTTTTTAGTGGACGTAATTGAATGTCCATCATTTTTTGACCTATTTGCAAGGATTGCAATTATTAGGGATTAATTAAAGAGAAATGAGGTTAAATTCAAACCCCTTGTATAGAAGTGGATAGAAAGGAATAATGATATGACCGCAATGTGTATATCTATCATCTAGCTTTCTTGTCATCAAATTGAAAAGGTTTTTTATTTGTTAAGTAATTTACAAGGTCTTGATCACAAACAAGATTCTTTTTAGAAGAAGGTAACAATTTTTTTTTCCAAGTACATTGCAAGAAAATTTGATTTATTTCCTTGTGATTTAAAGACTATTGATAAAGTGGAGGAAGAAGAATAATGGAAAAGAGAATTGGATGAGATATTTTGTAAAAAAATGAATAAAATAATTAATGAAACTAGTCATTTGTTATGCGTAATGACCAATGAGGAGCTGGTAAAAGTATAGTTATTTTATAGTGCTATCAGAACATATCTTGTTGATGTAGAAGCAATTGTAAATTCTTTAATAACTAGAAATAGGGAGGTCCTAAATTTTGGTTGTCAAGATGATACTACCTATAATGAGTGGAAAGATAAATTCATGTTTATAGAGTAGATGGTAGAGGGTGACAAGGTAGAAGATGA
Source organism: Cupressus sempervirens (assembly GCA_028749045.1). Classification (NCBI taxonomy): domain Eukaryota; kingdom Viridiplantae; phylum Streptophyta; class Pinopsida; order Cupressales; family Cupressaceae; genus Cupressus; species Cupressus sempervirens. Next base: position 167,785,147 of record CM053789.1, read on the forward strand.
TGTTAAGGTAATTGTCACCCTTACAGTTGATGAAGACAAGGAGAATCCTTAGGTTAAAGTAAGTTTGTATGTAACTAAAGATGACTCATCGCTTTCAAGCTTGATGGCTACTTATTCTAAGGGATCAGAATAATCAAAGAATCAAATCATAGTACCCTTTTTTTTTCAAATGGTCTAATAGAAAGGGACCTGCAAAAGAATTTTTGGTGTATAAAACTTTTTTTTATTCACAATTTTGTCTTTTTGTGATAGGTGTTTGTGAATATCTTTTTGAAAGGGGATACCTTTCAATCACAATTTCCCTTTTCTTCTTACAACTCATATTATATAAATGAGTTTTCAAGGCATTGTGATGGTCCAAATTTTGATGTATTTTTTGGAGTTGTCAACAAATAGTACATGCAATCCTTGTTTCATGTAGCAGTTTGGATACTTCTAAGTGTACTTTCTGATATAGGGATATGACATAACTAGTTGAATTAGCCAAGATTTTGTTGAAAATCTATTAGTTGATGTATTAGTCATTCTGAAAAAGGATAATACAAAGGGGTATTTACAATATTTTATATGTCATCACCTTTTGTATCCATTTTATGAGCTTGTTTATTTTGAGATCATTTGAATTAGGTTCGTATGATTGAAGGCAGTCTGGATGGGTTGTGTATTGATTCTATTATTGATATTAATTTAATGAATTATATAAATGCTTTAGTAGATTAGAAGAATTCATGAGACTATGAAATAGGATATTCTATAAGAATGGAAATGGGTAATTATTGTTGATAAATTTATTCACAAGTTCTCTAAATTAGATCTCCCACTAATTGTAAATTTTAGCCCAATGGATAAGGCACTGGTAACATAAATCAGTGATAGCTAAGAGTGAATCTTGCTTCTACATGCCAAATCAATTTTAAATTTAGAATCAATTCCTTTTATTTGTTTCAAGGTTGTAATACTGGTCAGCACTCATTTACATAGTATTTCTGAGTCTTAGGTAGATGCTAGTATCAGGAGTATTTCTAAATCTTAGGAGAATTTAGATCAGATCTACTTAAGAGGGATGTGTATAATTCTAAGAATATTAGAGAAATGGATAAGTTGTGAATGTATTTGAAGATAAATGATGAGATTTAGAATGAAACTAAGATAATTTTCACACAGTTTTGCATTTGAAGTCATCTTTAGGTATACCCACCTTGGTTTTGTAGAGCCTAAAGAGTAGGAGACCACCTTGGGTTTTATTGAAGTTGATTCCAAGTGATTTGCACATGAAATTGTTCATAGGAATTGGCTAATCCTTAGGTTATGTGGGTATTATGAATTGGGTATTGAACATTTTGTTGTTTAGTAGTTTTAAACATCAAAAAAATGGTGACTCTGCTAGGGACACTTAGTATTGTCATCAATTAGTGTGTCATTTAAGATCCGTGTCTCCCTTGGGTAGAGTATAAGGTAGGCATTTCATGTGGAAGTTTCTTATGGATTTGAGATTATATACATTTTTCCTAAGACTATGAGTAAAGCATTTGTCATTTGTTTAGTTATTGTTCCCATTCTAATAGGGTGGGTGGCAACTCAAAAGGTTTAACCAACATCAATACTTGGAAGTTTGTTGTCTCAAAATTATGAAAAATAAGAAGAATACATGAGTAAATGTGAAGCAAAACTTGGGAATCAAATTACTAACTGATCTCCCTCCTAGGAGAAGACCGAATTAGTCTGTGAAAGGAGATCAAATGCAGAAAGAAAATTATTCCCAATAGAAAATAGCAAGGAAATATGATTTCTATCATTCTGCTATTGAAAAGGAACCTTTTTCTAAGGGTCTTAGATCTCACCCAAGTTTATCTGATGATGATTTTTATAATACTACTAAAATGATATGTCAAGAGAAAGTTGTACAACCACACACACACTTAGTTGACATGATAGGAATATTAATAACCTTTTCCAACATAGTAGGAACTCTTTCATGTTAGATTATTCTCCTAAAAAGGTGAGACCCAAACACTTAGAACCTAAAAGTTTCAATGATGAGAAAACATCTAGTTCTAAGTCTACTCTCCCTAATCCTAATGAGAATGAAATCTTGAGAGCATAGCTTGTTAAGTAAGAAGCTATTGATAGGAGGTTTCAAAAGAAAAGGGAAGAGAAAATCATGAAAGCTGATGAAGAAAAGTAATAATTACTTAGGTGAATTGCTGCCTTGAAAAAGAAGAATGAGATAGCAACTAGTGCTTGGCAACCTAAAATTGTGGGTCAAGTTTAGTAGCTTAAATTACAAGAGAAAAACTTGATAAAGAACCAAGGTGCAAACCAAGAGGGTCCTATGGTACAATAGATCAAGAGCCATAAGGCCTTAGAGACTAAGAGAGATTTAGGGCATATTATTGATGTTCAAGATAAAGGAAAACAAAAGGAAGTTGGTATTAGGATCAATGAACCAAAAAAAGTTGTCTAGATCTATGATTCCATGTCACCTTCTAATATTGAGTTGGAAAAGAGAAGAAAAGAAAGGGATGCTTTAGCTAAGAAATTGGAGATTGCAAAAAGTGAGGCTATTATAGCTTTGATGAACAATAAGATCAAATTCCTAGAAATGGCTAAGAAGTAGTTTGGAGCTATACCTAAGGGTACTGTAGATGGTGGATTTGATAATTGAGATCAAAATACCACTCAGATACCTATTTCTTTCTTATATTATTTTTCACAAAAGATAGATTTGAACAAGCCTATTGGTGATGCTAGTACTAATAATACCACTAATAATGTTAAGAGAAATGTTCCCTATCATCCTAAGATTGATTTGCAAAGAAGATCTATCTAGTTAGAGGGTTATAGGAAGATATGTTTTGATGGAATCCCTGGTTTCCCTAGTCCCATTCCACAATAAATGAGAAAAAGGTTGCCTAAATTTGCTAGGAATAATGCTATCAACTATGAGGATCACTTGAGGAATTTTCTAGATATGATGAGTAAATGTGAAGTTGAAGCTAAAGATGTTATGATGAAGTTGTTTGTTCAATCATTAATTGAAGATGCTAGAGAATGGTTCAAGAGACTTCCTAATTTATCCAAATTATGGATTGGAAAGACATTGAATATTGTTTCAAAGAACAATATGGTGGCAAGAAAAATTAGAGTTACATTTTGACTGAATTCAATAACATCAAGAGGTTGCCTAATGTGTCTGTCATTAAATTCAATACTAGGTTTTAGAAGAGAATGTAAAAGCTAATGCAAACCATGCAAATTGATGACAATAATCACTTACCTAAATGCATTTGATTGTAAAATAGCATACCGGCTTAGGGTCAAGGAGCTTAGGACTTTAAGGGATTCTTTTAGAATGGCTATAAATTTAGAAAATAACTTGAGGATCTCTGGGAGATTAGAATGTAAAAGAGATGACCCTAGGTTGTTTGGTAACAAGGGAAATAGAAAGAAAGATCATAAGATTGTAGGAGGAAAGAAGCAAGAGTCTAGTGAGATAAGTCAAGTTCTTAATGCTATAAAGAATTTAACTCTTCCTTAGGTAAAGAATGATAGGAATCCCACTGATAATAGGATCCCTTATCAATCTAACTTCAATAGAAAGAATAAGCTACCAAATTTTCCCTACAACACTACTTGGAAATATGGTTAGCCCAATGTTCCTCCTCATAAGAACAATAACAATAAGGTGACCCCTGATCCTTTATAAGAATATTCTATGAATTTGGTATATGATCCAAAGTTTACTACTAAACCTACATGGTGTTTTGCATGTCAATTACCCCATTCTCCTGAATCTTGTGTAGTAGCATTATCATTTCTAGAAAATCAAACTATAATAGAAAAATGTTATGAGTAGGAAGAAAAAAATGATGGTGTAGGATGTAACATGTTTGAATCACATTATTCTAACAATGAAGACTATGGCAAAGATGTACATGACCAAAGACGGTTTTAGAATGTCATAAAATAACAAGTATTCTCTGATGAAAGTGATGTTGAAGACAATGTGTGTAACATGAATAGTTCAAAAGAAGAAGTAACCCTAAGAAAATCCTCTAGGGAAGAGATTGATCAACTTACTGCTAGTATGGTAGCCTAGGCTCAGGCTAGAAGCATGACTCAGAAAGATGAGAGGAACAAAGTAGCTAGTATCTTCATAAAAGGAACTAAGCATAAAAAGGGGGAAACTATGAAGCCCAGAGAAGCTCCTCCTATGAAGGTTAAATTTACAAATAAAAAGTGGGAACCAAATAAGGGTGGTAATCCTAAGGATTTGAAGTTTTGAAATACTTTCCCAAAGAAAATGGATGAGGATGTATCAAGGATTATCACTAAACAAGACAAGAGTCATCAAAATGCTCTGAACATTTTTGAGAAATAGGATGAGAAAATAAGTATGAATGGCGGTAACCCTTTTGATTCTTCCATAGATATACTTGCTATTTTATCTTAGATTACTATTAAGGTTCCTTTGTCTGAATTGTTAAGAATCCTTGAACATTGAAAAAAAGCCATAGCATGGTTGGGAAATACTGATGAGAAGGTAAGTTAGGATTGTAATGAAAGTCATGATCCTAAAGAAGAGGACAAAGAACATGTGAAAGAAAAGCAAACTAAAGTTGTTGTGTCTCAAATTCCTTAGATGTTTTTGGATAGTTCTATCAATGAATGTTTGGGAAATGTTGAACCATTTTTTTTTGAGTATCCTAGTGAATGGTAAAATGTTAAAGAAATGTCTGATTGATTCTGCTTCTTCTAATGGTGTTATGCCTTTTGAAATAATGAAAGAGCTACGCTTTAAAGTTGATACTACTCAGGGAAAATGTTGTGCCATGGATAAAAAGAGAAGTTATAGTCATAAGTACTATTAATGCCTTACCTTATAGACTGATGGCCTATCCAAACAAAGAACTTACTATGAGTGTATTGGTTGTTGATATCCCACCTCAATATGGTATGTTATTATCTAGAAAATGGAGTGTTGCCATGGGGGGAAGTTTACACTATAATCTAACATTTGCTATCTTTAACATTGATACAAATTTGGTAAAGATAAATAGAGAACCAGAGAGAATTTACATGATAGAAGAAGAGATTGAGGATGATATGACAAACTTTGTGGATATAGATGTCAATGCATTCAGAGCTGAGGTCCTGACTTTAAAGAAAGGCAAGAAGAAATCTCAGGTAGAAGTGGAAGCTGATACAAAGACAGATAAAGGTGATTTGTGGGCCATGTTCTTTGATGGTGCTTATTGCAAAGGTTGAGCAAGTGCAAGTATTTTATTGATTTCTTCGGTTGGGGTAACATACAATTTTTATTTTACATTAAGTTTCCTCTGTACTAACAACATAGCATACTATGGGGCCTTGTTGTTAGGACTTAGACTAGCTCATAAGTATGGGATAAAATGTATACATGTTATAGGAGATTTAGAATTGGTCATATCTAAAGTAAGAAATGCTTATGTATCAAAAAATAAAAGCTTGAAACAATAAAAAAATGTTGTATGGCACATCATTGAGTGTTTTGATGCATTTGGAATAGTTTTGAAGGATAGAACTAACAATAAGATGGCAGATTTTCCAGAAAACATAGCAATAAAGCCTGATGATATTACATTTGTTGGTATATCTAAAATTTAAACCCAAATTAGGCCTTATGTTCTTAACAATGTCAAAAATTGGCAAGTAATTGAAGATGATAAAGACATTTTGAGATTTTTGAACCATGAAAATATGTTGTTAGGACAAGAAATTGATTGTGTAGCTTATGTGGAAAACATAAATGGAAAAGATACTACTCTGGGATAGGAAGTTGTGCAATTAAAGACTAATAAGATCCTAAAAGGTTTGGTAGTTTTAGAAACTATTTTTGACAACCAAGACAGATCACAAATTGATACTAGTAAATATGATCCCAAAGATCTAGAGGAGGTGAATCTAGGAACTAAGGAAACACCAAAGAAGGTGTATATTGGTAAAAAATTGTCTTCCAAAATTAGGAAAAATATAATAGATTTTCTAAAGAAATATAGGCATGTGTTTGCATGGTCATATGATGACTTAACGGCCTATAGTGAGGATCTATTTCAGCATGAAATTCCTTTAAAAGCCAAATGCAAAGCCTTTTAGACAAAAAAAGGCCAATAAATCCAACCTTGGCTCCCAAAATGCAAGAATAATTAATCAAATTAAGGGATGCTGAGATTAGAAAGCCTATTAGACATTCTTCTTGGGTGTCCAACTTAGTCCCTATTAGAAAGAAAAATAGAGATATAAGGTTATGTGTTGATTTCAAGAATTTGAATATATCTTCATTAAAAGATAATTATGGTTTACCAAACATGGAGGCCATGTTAGAAAAGGTTACTAGCTCAGAACTAATGTCTATGATGGATAGATTTTTAGGTTGCAATCAAGTGGTTGTCAAGGAATAACAACAATTTAAGACTGCTTTCACCACTCCATGGGGTACTTATGTTTATGTTAGAATGCCTTTTGGGCTTACTAATGCTGGAGCTACTTTTGAACATGAAATGGATGTGGCTTTTGCTAATATCATTAACAAATTTTTGGCTATATATCAGGATGATTTAACTGCTTACTCTAAAGATGAAAATGATCATTGCATGTATTTAGAGAAGTTATTCATTAGGGCTCTCAAATATGGTATTTCTTTAAACCCCATAAAGTGTCACTTTGGTGTAACTAAAGGAAGGGTATTAGGACACCTAGTTGGCAAATATGGAGTTAGGATTGACCCTGCAAGGGTAGAAGCAATAGATAAGATTCATAAACCTAAGAGTGTTAAAGGAATTCAATCATTCTTTGGACAAATTAACTTTCTCAGAATATTTGTAACTAATTTTGTAGAAAAAAGTAGGCCTATTTCAAGGATGCTAAAGAAAGGATTTAAGATAAGATGAAATGATGAGCCTAGCACTACATTTCATAAAATTAAGCAAGCTATTGAAGATGCCCCTATCCTCAGAGCACCAAATTATGACAAGCCAATGCATATATATTCTTTTTCTTCATTTCACACCATTGTTGTAGTACTATTACAAAAGAATGAGGATGGTTATGAGCAATTGATTGCATTTTTTAGTAAGTCATTGCAAACAACAGAGCTCAAATATGATATAACTAAGAAATAGGCATATGTATTGGTGAAAGGAATAAAGGCTTTCAGATGTTATTTAATTTGGGCTATTGTTATTGCTTTTTTTCCTATTGCTACTATGAAGGATATTTTTACACAACAAGAGGTATCTGGTAGGAGATGTAGATGGATCAATAGAATACAAGAATTCAATATTGACATTCATATTACTAAGCTAGTTAGGGGTCAAGGTTTGGCCAAATTGATGACAAAGGCTAAGTTAGAGGCAAACCAAATAAATCAATTAGATGATAGTTGCAGGGAGACCCTATGTGATATTGATACTTCTGACTAGTACAAGGATGTGATCTATTATTTACAAAACAAGAAATCTTCATTAGGGCTAATAGAAAACTAGAAAAGATCCCTTAAATTGCAGGCTATAAGGTATGCTATAGTGCAAGGTCAATTGTGGTGGAGAAATATGAAAGGGGTCCTTTTGAAGTGTGTGGATGAAGTTGAGTCTAAAAGGATCCTAAAAGAAATGAATGAAGGTGTATCTAGTGGTCATTATATGGAAAAATCTACTACCCATAAAATTTTAAGGGTTGGTTTTTGGTGGCCAACACTTTTTAGAAATGGTCATGAATTTGTGAAAATTTGTGATACTTATTAGAGGTTTAGTGGAAAGTTGAAATTTTTTTGGGGAATTTTCCATTAAGACCTAGGGAGGTGCAAGCACCTTTCTAACAATGGGGAATTGATTTTATAGGTGAAATTACAAACAAATCTAGTGGGGGTCATTCTTGGATCTTAGTGGCTACTGATTATTTCACTAAGTGGGTTGAGGCAATTCCTGCTAGAAATGCAACAAGTAAAGTGGTTGTCAATTTTATTTTGAATAACATTGTTACCAAATTTGGATGCCCACGAAAAACTATGACTAATAATGTTGTGTTGCAGACATGAAGAATATAAGAAATTTTGTAACAAGTATGGCATTATAGGATATACATCTTCACCTTGCCATCCTCGAGGTAATGGTTAGGCAAAACCAAGCAACAAGAGTATACTAAAGATTATCAAAAGAAATCTAGGGGAAAACAAGAAGGCATGGGATTCAAAGTTGCCATTAGCTTTGTGGGCTAATAGGGTTACTATGAAGAAGGCTATTGGATGTGCCCCATTATATTGGGTTTATGGTATACATGATAGACTTCCCTAGAATAACCTAAAGGAGATGTACAAGTTTATTCAACTTTATGAAGATGATATTGTTGATGAAATGCAACTTAGAATGGATGACATCTTGCAATTAGAAGAAATAAGGAAGGAATCTTTTGTTCAGAATACCAAGTTATACTCACAGATGAAACACTTATATGATAGAAGGACTACTGATAGGAAGTTTGAAATAGGTGGCATGATTTTAATGTGGAATGCTAGACTGGAAGATAAAGGAAAGCATGGTAAATTTGACCCAATTTGGCTTGGCCCATATTACATTTATGATACAAATGGACATGATTCATATTTCCTAAAAGATTTAACTAGAGATATTCTTGAATTGCTAGTTCATGGACAATTCTTGAAGAGGTACTTTTCTTAAGGTATCTTCTTTTCCATGAATAGTAGTTTTACGGTTCCTTGTGTTCTTTTACATTATCTATATATTGTAAATCCTTGTAAATTGCCCCTGTACAATCTATTCCCTTGTTTCTATCTTTTCTTTTGTGCTCCCTGAAGAAGTTGTCAAAATTGCATCAAGTATGTGATCTTCTCTACCATAGATTATGAATTCTTGCATAGACTCAAGCAGTCTATCATCCCCAAATAGAGCCATTGTTGGCCTAATTTTTCACCATTTGTTGTTACGTGCATTCAGCAATGAAAAGCCCTAATTTTATACCCTAAATTTTTGGAATAAGGTTAACCCTTGGGTTAAATTCACAAAGAAAAATCCTAAGTGCTTTATATTATTTTTCCCTAACCTTTGGGAAAACCTTGAAAACCCTTTTACAAAATTTATTTAAGGCATATTGAATTTACCCTAAGGATGGGCTGATGTAATAAAGACTTTATTAAATTCCTACTTAAGCTTTTATTGACTATGTTCTATTCACATTTTTGCTCAACCTTATTAAGAAATACCCTTCTTAACACCAAATTTTATGACCATCAATCTTGGTCAGATTGATGGGTATCCCATTCCCACAATATTGAGATGCAAGGTTTTAAAGAAATGCGAGCATGTGCCTTAGTGACACGTAGCCCTTTCTTGCTTAAAGTCTCAATGCGCTACAAAGATTGTGATCTATCAAAAACTATCAGAACCTTTTGCAAACTTGTTAGTACCTTTTAATGCACATTCTAGAATTCTCGCACTATCATTGGTTGATCTAATTACTTTATTGACTAAGATGCATCGACCATTGATGTTGTTCAAATAAAGGGTTGGTGCTTTCCCACAATCTAAAGGTGCACAAAAATTACATCATGTAGGGAAGTGAAATTTGGACATGTAGCAAGATCTAACATCATGAACACACTTTTCCTCAAGGTAACATTAAGGTATCTTCCATGGTAGTTTTTAGGTGAGTTAGACCAAGTGGTAGTTTTCTATTAGTCAATTCAACTAACATGGTGTCATAGTAGAAGCATGATTTTATGACTGTTGATCTCTTTGAGATCAAAGGGCAATGCATGTCCACAATTTTGAGTTGCATGAGGGATAAATAGTGTGGTTAAGTAGTATTCTGACACATAGTAGCGTGGGACAAAAAATTGTGGAGTGTATGCTATGGTGTGCCAACCTATAAAGCAATTGATGATATGTACTACCAGTTATACAAATAATGATGTTTGTCTATTAAATTAGATCAAAGTTTTACCAGCCATAGATCTTTCAAAGATTAAGGGTTGGTGCAAGCTTGCATTTAGAAACTACTCACAGATTAAGAATTGCAGGAATGCACCTTTGAGACGCATGTCACAGTGGTTCCAAAATCAAGGGAAATTGTTGACTCATGCCATGCTATATGCCACATGTGCCTAACTAGAAGTACTTCTACTATAGGCACAAAAATTCTAGCAGTTAATGAAGTAATCAGATTTGGTAGAGTACGAGGGTTATGAGAAGGTTTTTTCATTGGTTGAATTGGATGAAGCAACCATAAAAGGTAGAGTATCTCCTACCATTGATCCTCATTAGATCAACGAAAGGAACTTTCCCACATTAAGAATTTGAATGAAACTTAAGGAAAGAAGGTATGCCACAATCCCTATCTTAGAAGCTTCAAATGACCTAAGCTCTATCACTATTGATCTTCAAAAGATCAACGGTTGGTACAAGCCCACTTTATGAAGATGTAGGAAACTTAAGGAAAGTGGGGATGTGCCAGCTTGACACATGCAGAAGATGATGTCAAGCACTCACTCGCCCAAAAGATGGTATAGAACCTACTTATGTGGAAGGTTGTTAGAAGCCATGCACATGGAAAAATTTTATTGGCTAGTATAGTTGAGTCAGCATGATCAAGGTAGGATGATCTATGTTCGTTGATTCAATCAAGATCAAGGGTTCTTGCATACCCACAATTCCAAGGTGCAAGAGGTTTATGCAATGTAGAAAATGCTCCAATGGGATATGTGGCATAGGTGGGTCTAGTTCTTACCAAGGAAGATATTGCATGCCAGGATGGAGCATTTAATTTTCTTGTTGTATCACATTGTTCTCTTGCTACCGTAAAAGGTATGATTTATCTTAACTGTTGATCTAGAGGAAGATCGACAACTAGTGCATCCCTACATTTTCAAGATGCAAGAAACTCAAGTAATGCAAGGAAGCACCTAATCAACATGTGACAAAGCTTTAAGGTGGTAAATAAAATCTACTTTTTGAATAAAGATTGTCTAATCTAAGGAAATCGATAGATGATATTCAAATTTGGATGCAACATGCAAATAACAGCTAAGGGAAATCAATTCTGCATAGAATTTATTCATGTGATCTTAGTGCATGAATAAAGCTTACGATTTCACCATTATTGAACCACTAAAGCATAGAAAGAGTATTAGAGCATAAATAATTTTTACAATTAGGGCACAAAATTTTTATTTAGTGAATTAGTGAGCTACAGAGAGAATTATATAGAGTAGAAGTGCAAATTTTAGTGGGTAGGTACTCTATGACTCCTTGAAATCAATTGTCTATTGTTATAAAATTTGTAGGGTTTATTCAAAATTCCTCCTCAAAAAGAATTCACAAGATAGATGGATTATTTGAAACATTCTATACATTATGACTTTCTTGAACAATTTCCCTTATCCATACAAGAAGTAACCAAGGGGAGGGAGCTCATTTCAAAAGACTCTAGGGAAATTATAGTGGAGAGTTTCTATGACAAGGAAAATTGGGTAAGAGATGCTTAGGTATCTATGGGAGGTCTAGAATTGTTCAAAAAATTGTTCTCAAAAAGCAATTTAGATACCCTCATGAGCAATGTCTGGGAATTTGACATTGGAAAACTGACAGTCCTTGTAGTTTTCTTTGATAGTTCTTTGCTAAATGACCTAGCTAAGAAATATGATCCTATAACTTGATGGGTCAAGAACCATGCAGGGATAAATCTTTTTAGGGTTTGTCCTGAATTAATCATAGAAGTTTTCAACCTAAACCCTAACCATGTTGTACATGAAAAAAATTATATGGATGACCTTCAAGCAAGGTATGATGTCAAAAAAATATACTTAAGAATGGGACCATTACAAGAGCATGCTACCAAGATTGGTACATTATCTGTAATCATTGCTACCACATCTGAGCAATTACTGAGAAGACATTTTAATCTAAGGGCTCAAAGCACTATATTTTTTCCTCTGCAAAATTTTTGGAATGGATGAAGTAGAGCATATCTCGAGCTCCATTGTTTTCATTATGGCTTAGACTCTTCAATTCAAGATGACCACCATTCTTGACTTTGGTACTTTCTTGGAACAAGAAATTCATAATGGTTTAGTGGGGATAGCCTGAGGAAAAGTAAACAAACCATTCTATTAGTATTCATTGCTTATGTATGTATGCTTGTACAAGGGATATACTTCCTTTTCCAAGGGTATGGAGTTGGAAATAACTAGGGATGGAGAGAGGAATCCAATTTAGTTATGGATTGTGGATATGACCTCAGAGGCCAAAGATGCCAGTTTCGTAAGATTTGATAGATATTTTACATCAAAGCTCAGAATATTCTTGAGAGGAGATAGCCCTAGAATTCCACAAGCACTACTATAATTGGTCAAACCTAAGTACCATACACAAGGGCTATTGGTTAGTCATAATTAGAGGGATATAATCCCTTATAATGTCTCTACAGTAATAAGAGTATATGGCTTCTTGGGAAAGCCTCATGTGCTACCATTTCATGTGCTCCCAAAGATAGGTATAGTAGAATTTTTATGGCAGATAGGCACTATTGATGAGATGGATTTTCCTAAGAAGGGTACCTTCTTTCCAATTGTTACTATAGTGCATGATTTTTTTTTTGTGAGGAAAGGGTGGAAACATCTCAATTTTTTTATGGATAGGTACAACATGGTAGAATCTCATGCCAAATTTATTGACCCTGAAGGATTCGATGACCTCTTAAGAGAGAGGACAAAGGCTGCCTGCATGGTGCAACAAGTTTATTTTCTTGAGGATGTTATCAAGAATGTTTTTACTTTACAAGAGCAAGAATTGAGAAATGAAAAATGGATACTATTTAGTAAGACCCTAGAATTCATTAATGCATTTGACTCCAATTATGATCCATTGAAAAGAAAGAAATATTGGGGAGCCAAGATGCAACCCTTAATGAATAATTTTGTTGTGATAATACAAGCCATGAATGAGAAGAAGGCTACATATGTCAATGCTTATCCAAACAGGGCTGCCGAGGTGAAGAGGAGAATAAACAATAGAAATATAGTAGCCCCTAGTTAGTACACTTTGTAGAAAAGGGTGGGCTATGTGATGATTCAAAATGTGCAATAGGCTCCTCTTCAGAAAAGACCAAGGCTAGAAAGTCCATCTATAGCCAATGCTCCAAGAAGGCATAAGTTAGACCAAGGTTCTTCTTCTTCTCAAGTAGAACAATACTCCCCAAGCCAGTCCCCAATTTGGATAGATGATGAAGCATTGTTAAGGGAGAAGCTTAGACAAAGTGGTGGAGAGGGGGATGTATTTCTTACTACCACAAATTTTAAGATTGGGGAACCACAAGAACCTCCTACACCTTCCTTGGATCTCACGGTTGTTCATTACCAAGGTAGGGAGATATACCCCATAGTTTTTGAAGCATCTAAAAGGTTTATAAATGATGATAATTTTGTGAAATCTAGGGCTTTTGCTCAATTTTTGTGGAGGCTAAATATAGGAAATTTTGAGAAGACTCGTGAGAAGATAAAGATAGAACAACTTGAGAAATCAGATTTAGCTATTAAGGAAGAAGTAAAGTCTAAATTTTTGAATCATTTTTCTCATTTTACACTTGAGGCTAGGAGGCAAATAGTTAGACAGTTAGGAGTCCTTATTTTACCAGAATGGGATATAGTTAATTCCATAGGGTTTTATTCAATAAGGAAACAAAAGGATGTCTAGTCTAAAACTAAGGAAGAGGTATTACAGGCTCACAGAGGAGTCAAGTTTAGTGATGACTACCAAGCCCTAGTTATTTGGTCTATTGAAAAAAGGGACAAGACTAGATTGCAAAAAATTTCTACTAGATTGCAAAACATTTCTACTATAGAGCATACTAGTGCATTGATAGTATACATGGCTTGTGAGGTAGGAATCAAGCAGATTTTTGGAATGGTTGTAGAAATGCTAAAATTTGGCATTGTGGTGTCTGGCCAAGAAAAGGATAAATTTGCACAACTCAATGCTAGATTTGAAGAAGTTTTAAAAGCATATGAGGACACTAGAAAACCAAGTAGGTCAAATGGAAAAAATACTTGGGAAAAGAAAAGTGGGAGAGTCTAGTAGATCTAGAATTGCATACCTACCAAGGCCACCTATTGAACCCTTCATGTCAACTCCAGTTATTGAGATACCAAATACCCTGAAAAGGCCTTAGTTCGACACTGTAGAGGACTTTGAAGAGGAGAACAATAAGTTGTATGCATTGCATGTGGAACTAAATAGTCAATATGAAGAAAAGTTGAGGGAGGGTGTCATGTATTTAGTGGATAGAATTAAATGGCCATCATTTTTTGTCCTGTTAGCAAGGATTGTAGCTATTAGGGATGAATTAAAGACAAATGAGGTTAAATTCAGACCGCTTGTGTAGAAGTGGATAGAAAGGAATAATCATATCAACACAATGTGTATATATGTCATCCAGTTTTCTTGTCATCAAATTGAAAAGATTTTTGATTTGTTAAGTAGTTTGTAAGGTTTTGATGACAAACAAGGTTCTTTTTAGAAGAAGGTAATAATTTATTTTTCCAAGTAAATTGCAAGAAAATTTGATTTATTTCCTTGTGCTTTAAAGACTATTGATAAAGTGAAGGAAAAAGAAGAATGGAAAAGTGAATTGGATGAATTTTTTTTTTGGAAGAATGAATAAAATCATTAATGAAACTAGTCATTTGTTATAGGAAATGACCAATGTGGAGCTATAAAAGTATATTTATTTATAGTACTATAAGAAAAGATCTTGTTAATGTAGAAGCAATTGCAAATTCTTTAATAACTATACATAGGGAGGTCCTAAATTTTGATTGGCCATATGATACTGCCTATAACAAGTGGGAAGATAAATTCATGTCTATAGAGAAGATTTTAGAGGGTGACAAGGAAGAAGATGATGCTTAAGTAACTTTCACCCTTATAGTTGATGATGAAGACAAGGAGAATCCTCAGGTTAAAGTAAGTTTGTAGGTAACAAAAGATGACTCGTCACTTTCAAGCTTGATGGATACTTATTCTAAGGGATCAAAATAATCAAAGAATCAAATCATAGTACCTTTGTCTTTACAAACAGGTTAATAGAAAGGGACCCACAAAAGAATGTTTGGTGTATAAAACTTTCTATTATTCAAAATTTTATCTTTTTGTGATAGGTATTTGTAAATATCTTTTTGAAAGGGGACACTTGTCAATCACAATTGCCCTTTTCTTGTTGCAACTCATATTATATAAATGAGTTTTCAAGGCATTGTGATGGTTTGAATTCTGATGTATTTTTTGGAGTTGTCAAGAAATAGTACAGTCAGTCCTTGTTTCATGTAGTAGTTTGGATACTTTCATGTGTACTTTCTAATATAGAGATATGACATAACTAGTTGAATATTTTCAGTTTTTGTTGAAACTCTATTGGTTAATGTATTAGTCATTCTAAAAAAGGATAATACAAAGGAGTATTTACAATATTTTTTATATCATCACTTTTTGTCTCCATTTCATGAGCTTGTTTATTTTGAGATCATTTGAATTAGGTTCATATGATTGAATGTAGTCTAGATAGGATGTGTATTGATTCTATTGTTGCTATTAATTTAGTGAATTATATAAATGCTTCAATGGATTAGTAGAATTCATGAGATTATGAAAAGGATATTCTATAAGAATGGAAATGGGTGATTGCTATTCATAAATTCATTCATAAGTTGTCTGAATTAGATCTCCCACCAATAGTAAATTTTAGCCCAATGGCTAAGGCACTGGTCACATAAATCAGTGGTAGTTGAGAGTGAATCTTGCTTCTGCATGTCAAATCAATTTTAAATTTAGAATCATTTTCTTTTATTTGTTTCAAGGTTGTACTATTGGCCAACACTCATTTATGTAGTATTTTTGAGTCTTAAGTAGCTGCTAGTATCAGGAGTATTTGTAAATCTTACAAGAATTGAGACCAAATTTGCTTAAAAGGAATGTGCATAATTCTAAGAATGTTAGAGAAATGGATAATTTGTGAATGTATTTGAAGATAACTGATGAGAATTAGAATGAATCTAAGATAATTGTCACACAGTTTTGCATTTGGAGTCATCCCTAGGTATACCCACCTTGGTTTTGTAGAGCCTAAAGAGTAGTAGACCACCTTGGGTTTTGTTGAAGTTGGGTCCAAGTGATTTGCACATGTAATTGTTCATAGGAATTGGATAATCCTTAGGTTATGTGGGTATTATCAATTAGGTATTGAGCATTTTGTTATTCAGTAGTTTCAAACACCAACATATGACATCTACATTACTCAATCAAAGTACATCAAGCAGATATTGAAGAAATTTGGAACGGAGGATTCTAGACTAGTTGGAACACCTATGTCTACTTGACATAAGATTTCAAAAAATGATGATTTCAAATAGGTAGATTAGACTAAATATAGATCAATGATTGGAAAAATTTAGTATGTAGTACACACAAGACCTGATATTGCATTAACAATTGGTATACTAGCAAGATTTCCTACTAATCCAAGGGCAAATCATAATATGGTAATAAAAGAAATTATGAAGTATCAAAAAGTTATAGAAGATTATGGTTTGTGGTGTAAGGGAGGAAAACTTGAATTAAAATTCTCCATTAATGCTAATTGGGCAAGAAATATTAATGATAAGAAAAGAACTAGTGGTGGAGCATTGTTTCTTGGAAAGAGGCTAGTGTCTTGGAAAATCAAGAAATAAAATTGCATCTCTTAGTCTACAATAGAAGAGGAATATGTTGCAACCATACTAAATTGTTCCAACATCATTTGGTTCAAACAACTATTCTTATGTACAAAGGAAGAAATCAAGGATCCAATAGTTATCTTCTATGATAATACTAGGGCAATTAACATATCCCAAAATCTAGTGATGGATACTAAGAAAAAGAATATTGCAATAAAATATAATTTTCTAAGAGGATTAGTGTAAGAAAAATAAGTGAGATTGGAATAAGTGAATATAAAAGAACAAATTGCAGACATATTCACCAAGCCATCACCTAAGGATGCAATTTTGTATCTAAGAGGTAAGCTAGGGTTCATTGCACTATCTAAAGCTCACTAAACAAAGATTAGTAATGTAGTAATAGAGCATTTAAAGATTTGTCAAGGTTATGTAGTATTCTAAGAAGAGATTGCATACAAATTAGTACATAAAGTACATGATAAATCCATTAAATGTTGTCTTTGGCATGAGATGTCAAAGACAAAGAGTTTGTTGTCATATTAGAGAAATTTTATATCAGTAAGTTAGAGGTAGAAATTGTAGTTAGAGGAGTCGGAGAAAATCATTTTAGAGGGAGAGATTGATATTAGAGGGAGTTCTTCATGATAGAGGGAATTCTTATGGGCTAGAATTAGAACCAAATGAAGAATATTATACTTACTTCTATTTTTACTCTAAAATTTTTGTATGTTATGACATGTTGTGTTTTCATCAATGCCAAAGAGGGATATTGTTGAAAAAAATTATTCAATTGAATGTTTTCTTTGATGTTACACAAAATGTCAAGCCTTTACCAAGAAATTAGTGATACTTGAGCTCACTCAAGCATTGAAGGCATTTTTCTCTCTGTTGAGTGTTTAGTTTTAACCAAGTTTAGAGATAACATTGATTGTTAATATCAAAATTCTTGTTCTAACTGAGTTGGTCAATGAACAAAGGGATCCCCTATGATAACCAGGTACCCAATTATGTATTAGCTAACTGTCAGTAACTAAGTCTGATAATATTATTGGTTAATACAAGATGACTTATAGGATGACAATTGTTTGACTAAAATAGTATTCAAGCTGACTTGACAAGATGAATCATATATCTAAAAGGTTGTGTCAAGGACTAAAATGTGGAATTGAAGAAGATGGATTAAGAAAGAAAATTAGAAGGATATCTATAAAAGGATAGAGTATCCTAGTTGACTGAGTTACAAAGAATATTCTAATCAAGGAGGATCAAATAATCAAGCTAGAAAAAAGGTTTGAATTAGTAAATTTAGTTGCATCAATAATCATATAAATTAATTGTTATTCTCTAATAATTGTATTAGTGAATAAAATCTCCTAATAGAGTTATCCTAACAGCTATTTAGAAAATCCTCTAACAAGGTAGCGTTTCTAGATTGAAGTGTCTGCAGACCTCTAACAAGGCCACTCCTAACAATGTAAATTAAATCTTCTACAAGGGTCACACCTAATAATGTGTTTTGTAACCTTTTTAATAGGGTTGGCTCCTCATAGGGCTCATTTTAGAAGAGTGAAAAAAGAAACAAGTTGTAATTGGTGTTTTTCCCAAATTGGGTTTCCATGTTAGATCTTCGTGTCTCATGTGTTCATGTTATTTCCTTTATGTTTCTACTACCAATTTAATTAAATCTAATCAGAAATAATATCTAAATATCTACATATTCGGTGTTAACTAAGTAATAGCAATGTATTTATTGTTAATAGAGCGATAGTAATATATTCAATGTCAATTGAGTTTCAACAAGGATTTTTTTTAAAGTTGTGTTGACATCTTAAGGGATATAGGATTTTTTTAGTCATAATTGATTCACCCCTTGCCTCTTAGTTACTCCTCTCTATTTCCAATAGAAATGTCAAATTATATAGGATGACAATTCGTATGTGTCAGATCATGGTCAACTAAACTATGCTCTTAAGAGGCAATAAAAATTCCACAAATCATTGTTATGCCAACATGATGTGCAATTTTCAACTTGTTATAAACTTTATATCAACAATTTGAGAGAAACAAATATCTAGGAAATTGAAACTAGTTTCTAAATTACTAGGCCTTATCTAAAAAAAATTAAAAATTGATTGGTCAAATTTTAAATTTTAATGCAATAGCAAAAAAATTCCAAGGAAAAAATAAGAAGTCAACATATGTATGACCACCATAATCAAAATAAAATGGTAATACTTGTTAATAATTTATTCTAGATATAAGAAGTAAACTAATGCTTGGATGTGACACATAGTTTTGGGTACATTTTTTCCAAATAAATAAATAAATAATTATTAATTTTCTACTTTAGTATTTTTGGACTAAAAAACTCTCACATCTGACTGCCTTAACTAATTCAAAAATCTACAAAATTTAATTTTTTATTTCCTTATAGTAGAAGAAACATAGAATGTGATACATCTTTTGGATTTCAAAAATGTTGTACCATTTGAAAGTTATAGTTGTTTTTCAAGTAGTGTGTCAATCAACACTTTATACATAACTCCATTAGAAAATAAGTAAAAATTACTTACTAAACTTGTAATTTGACAAACCTTACATTTATGGAAATCTAAGAACATTCTTAAGAAACCTTTTTTATTTCATCAAATTTTAGTATAAAAAAAAGTTGGGAGCTACATGTTTGAAGTAAAAAAACACACAAGAATAGGCCAAAAACACATTTTTGGGATGTTTTTAAAGTTTACCTGATAGGGTTGGTATTGAAAGATATAGTAGGCCTTATAAAGGTATTAATTATTTTCTTATAGTATCAAGATGGGTAGGAAAAAGAGTTGGAATAGATTTTGAAACTCTTTGAGGAATTTTAGAATTACATATTTTTTAGATCACCACTTTTTGGTACACCATGAACCTACACATACCCTAATGTTGAGGTCTACAATACCCTATTTCATTTGAGAGAGATTACATTTCATTTAAAATTAGCATCACGGTCTCACTCTATGTAAAAACTTGTAGTGTACCTCAATTCATTTGAGTATCATTGCATAAATTTGAAACCATTGATCTTGGGATCAAATTATCATCCCTATTAGCTCTGAATGGGTAGATGAAACTTAATGATATGTTTTTTCTAGCCAGAGAGAACCTCCAACATTTGTGGCCACCCCATACCAAAGAGTCTGCAAGATGCTTTAAGTGCATTTGGAGATTGATCTTATGATGGTCATAACTCAAAGCTCATGGGGGTTATTGGTGAAATATAAAATTCTATAAGATGGTGATGTTAATTTTTATAGTAACCTATATAATTTTATAGATATCACATTCTATTTGGATTGGGCACAATGACCGCACTAGATGCCAAAACTTATAGTGTTCCTTAGTTCATTGGTACATTACTATGTAACATTAAAATTGCTTATTTTAGCATCAAATAATTAGTTCCATTAGCTACGAATGAGTGAGTGAACTCTATTGATAACCTTGTTCCTAATACATAGAGCCTACAATGTTTTTGGCCACCCCATATTCAAGAGTCTCCAAGATTCTCTAAGTATGTTTGGAGATCAATATTTTGAGGGTGATAACTCAAAGCTCATGGGCGATATCAATCAAATGTTGAATGCTATAGAAAAGTGATGTCAAGTTCTACAATAGCCTATCTCATTTTGGAGAGATCACCTTCTATTTCATTCAACATAGTAATCTCCTGTAATGCCAAAACTTGTACTGTATCTCAGTTCATTAGTACATAACTACATAACTTTGAAACCTCTAAACTTGGCATAAAATCATTAGTACCATTAGTTCTATATGGATACTTTAACCTTAGTGACACACCTTTTTTGGTTGTGAAGAGGCTACAATGTTTGCAACCACTCCATGCTAAAGAGTCTGCAAGATGCTCTAATTTTTTTCATATATCAATCTTTCAAGGGTCGTAACTTAGATCTCATGAGAGATATTAGTGAAATATCAAATTCTATTGGATAGCAATAGTAAGATCTACAATAACCTATCTCATTTTGGAGAGATTAATTTTTTTTTTTGGATTTGGCATAGCGATCTCACTTGATGCCAAAACTTGTAGTGTGCCTCAGTTCATTAATGCATCACTGTGTAAATTTGAAACCACTGATGTTGGAATCAAATCATCAATGCCATTAGCTCTAAATGGGAGGGTGAACCCTACCAACACCCTTTTTTTGGCTACAAAGATCCTATAATGTTTGTAGCTACTTGTACCAAAGAGTCTCAAAGATGCTCTAAGGGCATTTGGACATTGATCTTTTGAGTGTCATAACTCACAACTTGTGGGGCCTATTGGAAAAATTTCAAATGATGCAGGTTAGGGATGTTGATATATACAATAACTTATTCTCATTTTAGAGATATCACATTCTATTTGGATTTGGCACAATGATCTCAGTTGATGTCAAAACTTATAGTGTGTCTTAGTTCATTGGTGCATCACTACATAACTTTGAAACTATTAATCTTGGCATAAAATCATGAGCACCATTAGCTCTATATGGGAAGGTGAACCCTAGTGAAACCCTTTTTCTAGCCATGGAGAACCTATAATGTTCATGGCTTCCCTGTACCAAAGAGTCTTTGATATGCTCTAAGTGCATTTGGAGATCAATCTTTGAGAGTCATAACTCATAGCTTGAGGGGGCTTTCAGTGAAATGTTGAATACTATAGGATGATAAATTCAAAGCCTACAATAATATATCTCATTTTGAAGAGATCATATTCCATTTGGATATGACACATCAATCTTTCTCAACATCAAAACTTGTAGTGTTCCTAAGTTCATTGGTGCATCACTACTTCACTTTGAAACCATTGACCTTGGCATCAAATTGTTAGCACTATTATCTCTAGATGGGTGGGTGACCCTAGTGACACCCTTTTTTTGGCCATAGAGAGCATACAACATTAATGGATGTGCTATACTAAAGAGTCTCTAAGATGCTCTAAGTGCATTTGATGATCAATATTCTGATGGTCATAACTATGAGCTTATGGGGACTATTAGTAGAATGTGGAATGCTACAAGATGGTAATTTTGAGATCTACATTAAACTAGTGACTCTTCTATTTTTACTAGAAATCCCCTATAACATTTGTGACCAATACATAATTGAAACATCTCCTAAGATGAAAGTTGGGCACCTAAGACCAAATTAGCCATAGATTTGGTTAATTGTAGACATCTTGATGAATTGCAGAGATTATTTCAAATCAAATATATAGGATATAATTTAAAATTATAATTTGCATCAATATTTGATAAGAAAGGTTGTTAAAATGTTATTCACAACTTATTGAATTTAAATTAAATATTAGAAACATGATCAAAATGAATGATATTCCATAACCTAAATAATACACATGATCCATGATAAATTAAACAATACTATACTAAATTAATATGTATATCATTGTGACATAATTGATATATGTGTGTGTGTGTGTATGTATAGATATATATGCATATATATCTATATATACTTATATATATACACACACATATACACACAGACACACAGATATATATATATATATATATATACCAATAGAAAAATTACACAAGTATATATATCAAATTTCATGTATCCATAGACAAATTACACAAATATATATCAAAAGACATAGATCCATAAACAAAATGTGGCTGATCATGCCATTGAAATATGTATATATCAATTTTTTTGTATACAATGTGGCATATTCTATCTCAAAATATCTCATGATTCATTCTATGAAAACTATTCTATCCTATGGTGCTAGTGGATCATCAAAATGTATCATTTTTGCTAAACTAGGTGGATCAGATGCCTCCTACATTAAAAAAAAAAAAAAAAAAGGAAAATTCAAAGTTAGACTACTAAATTTGTATAATAATAATTATTTAACATTGAATTATACAAATGCATAATGATCCTTTTTTTAATGAAGATTTATAGTTTTAAACTTTCATCATAAAAACCTCTCTCATCAACCTCCTACAAGTATTAGAAGTCCTCTCAGATGTCCTCAACAATGCTTGGACCTCATTTATTTTGGCCTATTTATGTTCAAGTATGGTTTTCATATGGATCTACAACTTAAACTATAAAATTAAAAAAACATACTAGATTTATGATATTAAAAAAAAAGAATTCAAACTAAAACTTACCTCTATCAAATCATGTTCTAGATATAATGGTTGCATTAGAAAAGACACAAAATTTTGACATTCAACCTCCTCCATACTAGGTATTTCTTATGAGATACAAAAGCCTAGTCTTTAATATCATGAAAATTAGTTTTGAATTTTTTTATGAAAATAAGGAAAATAAAAAATAAATTATACTTATATATATAATTGGGCTCTCACTGCGAATGGGAATGCTAGAGGGTTTGTGATGCCAAATCTTCCTCAACTCATCACCAATAGCCATGCCTTATACAATAAGGAATATAATTAAATTTCATTAGTAAAATTTGCAAGAATGCATTGAAATTTAATCACCTTGAAAGAACCTAATTACCTTCCTCTTTTCAATGGGTTGTGCCTCACCCCTTGCACTCTGCACCCCAATGATAGGTCATACCAGCAAGAGAAAAGAAATTGTATAAACAATATATGTTCTAATGTAATATAGAAAATTAATGATAACACAAAATAATGTACCATAGATATCTCAAGGCCAAATGAAATAGTTGAAAGTGTGACATCATTAACATGTCTCAACTCTTCCTCATTCATCAACAAAACATGAATGGAGATCACATACATGTATAAGTCAATATGGGTTAAAATTACTCTATTATAAAGATTAACATTAAATCACATATGCAACAAAAAATAATGCATGCATGCACTGACATAGAAGGATCCCATTGTTCTGTATGCCCCTAATATTTTACATTGGGGTGTGTATTTTTCGTAGGCATGTTAGCTATATCATCCTCCTCAAATAGAAACTGATACTCAAAAAGATCAGCCATGGACCCAAAAAAAAATTCTTGCATGTTATGCAAGTATAGAGCACACAAAAATGTGATGAGATTGTTGATGATGAGCTCAAGCTAGCATTATCAACATGGGGGGACAAAACTAACCTAGCCTAAGATATCGATAGGATACTCAATCTATGAGTGACTCTAATAGTATGAGAGCTAGTCATTGCAATGATATCAGGATGTTGCACTAGAGGAGGAGGAGAAATTAGTAGGGTGGACTGAAATGACATCTTTATTCCACTAGGAAAAGGGTCTATCCTAAGAAGCTTCTCCTTCTACACCCATGTTTGTCCTCATCCTCTAATAGTTCACCTTGAGGCCCAACATAAATTCAACATATAGTTTTCTAATGAAATAGAATGTCACCTCTATCTTGTTGTGTGGAGGTTTGTCAAAAACCATCCACCAATGATCTCAAAATTTTACACGCATAGCCTCATTTGTGCACCATTTAATCGATAATTTAGGCTTTTTTTGGTCTATTGTTTTACTACGTATTAGGTCCTCTTAAAGGTTATTCATATCATCTTTACTTATGTTTAGGGCCACAACCTCATCATAGTCCAACCCATCATTAAACATGGCAATTATTATCTCATGCCAATGAAGAGAAATAATGTGTTCATTAGTAAGTGTTTGAATGTTATCCACTATTGTGTTTAACATGGATAACATGGGAGACAAATAAAGTATAGTGTTATATGTTTCTTGCAAACCCCTCAGTTTGGTAATATCTTCTTCTATCAAATCTTCAATTTGAGGAAGGCTTTGAGAGGGTAGGGGATCATTTGGCAGATGATTTTGAGGGGTTATTGGATTGTTTGGTGGAGCATTTCAAAGAACCTTGTTCCACGGAATAATGACATCAATATCAATTAGGTAAGCCATGCCTATTAAATTGCAACAAAACATTTTCAGTTTTAAATTAAAATAAAACAAATCAACATTTTCTATTAAAATAACCTAATTTTAAATATAATTCATTGAAATCCATTAAAAATTTAATTAATTACCTCAATCATATACTTGTTCTTGTATCCGATACCTCAAATGGGAAGACAAAAGCCAAAAATGACTGATTTTTCTCTTGGGTTTTTCTTTTTATTTGTGGTTACAGGTTTTAGGTATCCAATCCCATATCAAATACCCAATATTACATTAGGTTCCTAATATAATATCAAGTACCCCATAATGGTTGGCCTAACCTTTTTTACTTGGTATCAAGATGGGTGGAAAAATGTCATAACATATTTTGAAATTCTTTTAGATGTTTTAAAACTCTACTTTTTTCACATTGCTACTTTTTGGCACACCAATGATCTTGCAAATACCCTTGATTCTTGTTGCAATATAGAGCCTAATCAAAATTGGAGGATTATTTGGCATGGTTTCCCCAAAAATTATATCTATGAGATTTTGGGGGAAGTGTCTCTACTACTAATTTATAGGGATATGTTGACATGGACTAGGTAGCTAATATTGATAATAAGAATAGTATTACAAGATATGTATTTACTATTGGTGGGACAAAAATGAGTTTGATTTCTTGGTTACCAAATGTTAATTATTTATCTACTACATAGGCAGAGTATGTTGCTAATATAGAAGCATCAAAGGAGATGATATGCCTTTAGTTCTTCATGGAATAATTGGGACACCCATAGAGGGATTATTATTTATTCATAGATAGCCAAAGTGTCATTCATCTTGTAAAAAATTATGCTCTCCATTCAAAGATAAAACAAATAAAAACTATGGTACCATTTCATTCGATTAGTTTTGGAGGATGGACAACTAAAGATGGAGAAGATGCATATAGATAATAATCTAGAAGATATGTTTACCAAGGTAGTAACAACGGAGAGGATGAAATCCTTGTCAACTTTAGTTGTTATTCTCGACTAAATAGAATAAAAGAAAAATAAAGTCCAAGGCAATTTGATATTCTAGTGGAAGCCATAGGTTTAGTGATGCTATGACTAGTCTCCAAGTTATAGGTTATTATTATGGAGTCTAATCACTTTCTAAGTGGGAGATTATTGTGAAGTGGATCCCAATCAAACTTGGTAATTTATTTGTCATGGTTTCCACCCAAATTTTTTCTATTGATTTTTGGGTGAAGCACTCCCAAGATGGGTTTGAGAGGCAATGCCCCTATGGGGGTTTTAGTGGGGTAGTGATCCTGAAGTCATAAATGATTGTACTATTGTAAAAGGCATCGACTATTATTTTCCTATTGGATGACATATTCTAGCCCTAATTTTTGTAAGTAGAAAAACTTGTATAAAATCCCTTAGAGTTAGGGATTTCATTATGTATGACGAGGTTGTAGCTTCTTATAGTACTAATTAGCTATAAGTAATAATAGATTGTAATAACATGATAATAAAAGTATTAAAACTTTTGTTGGTGGACATAGACGAGGGATTGGGTGAACCACATTAAATCCTTGTGTCTTGTCTTCTCTTCTATGTGATTTATTATCTTTTGATATTGGTTATATTTGCATTTAACAATTATTTCTACATGCAGTTAATCATAACTAGTCTACCATTTTGGGCATTTCAAAATCTAATCATTTGTTCATCTTTTTGATAGTCACCAAGAGCTCAAGTGATCCCATAAATAAGCATAATCCATTATTTTATGTTTCAATGAAGATGGTTTGGACACCCATAGTTTAATATGCTACTCTAGTAATGGTGGGTTAGTGCCCTGGGACTAAATTGAATGGAACAAAGATGTTTTAATGTGGTACTAAATTGAAGCACATAAAGAGTCAAGTTAGATAATGGAACATAAAAATCTTTACACATTTTTTTAAAAAGAATATAAAAGTTCAAGCATAGTCATATGATATAAATAACTAAATTATCCAATATGGCATGTCTTTAGAATTGTACATGGAGGAGAAACACTATCAAGAAGGTGGTCTAAACTATGTTGTAGGGAAGAAGAATATTGTAGGAAGAAATCTAGTGAATTCTAGCTTAGGGAAGGAGATAAAAATACCTCTTACTTTCATGCTTTAGCTAAGAAAGAATATGGAGAACATAAAGTATTCTCCATTTTATATTGGAATAATAGTGGTATCATTTCTTATTTTAAAGGTATTCAATCAAAAGGTTTATATTCTTCAAAAAAAATTATTAGCATCATCTTCTTCCTCTAAGCTAGCAACAAGTTTGATAGAGAAATCATTTGAGGCATTTCCATACTTAATTTTAGATCATAAAAATGAAATGGTATTAGCTCCATTTATTATAACTAGTAGCCAAAAGGTTGTGTTCTCACTTCTAGTGGATAAAGCTCAAGGGCTCGATTATTTCACTGTTGAGATAATGGGTGTTGCACACATTGCATAATATTTTTATTTTATTATTTTATTTTATTATGTAATGTTGTGCCTAGATGGACGTGCAACATGTAAAGATTCCTATGGAATATTCTTGATGAGTTATATTGTAACATTGTGAAAATATTTCATGTAATTATTTAATATTGGGGGAAAAGAATTAAATGCCCAATATTAAATGTGGGGTTAGTGGGTTAGGTAGCACATGGTTTATGTAATACCACTTAGTGGTTTTGTGGGACTTGCTACTATATAAGCAGCCACAAGGGTAGTTGTTGTAGAGAGAGAGAGAGTGACAAGGAGAAGACAAAAGGCAAGAGTCGAGCGGAACAAGGCTTGACAGGTTAGCCAAGGGAGCATTTGTGAAGGTTGAAAGCATGGCATGGGATGTGTGGATTCATGCTTGTTCACATAGTTTGCTCGGTTGTGGCTATGGCCATGAAGGCTTCCATGGTTGTATGGCAATGGTATTTTTTGCTGAATAATACATGATGATGGATGCTTTTGGAGGCTGGGTTTTTCCCTCAATGAGGGTTTCCCAGGGTATATCTTGTGTCACAATTTTGTGGGTATGTTGTCTATTCTCTTGCATGTGGATTTTAATTCCATGTTTATTTTAGATCTATTATGGGTTATGTGGAAATGGTTATATTCTTTCTTACCAAGTTTCCTTACAAGTGGTATCAGAGCTATGGTTTTATTTTTTGTAACCGTAGAATCCATGGGAATGCATGAGAGGATAAAAGAAAAGGGCAAGATATATGAATGATTTATTGCAGATCTGAGGTTTTTGGATTTTCTGTTATGATGGGATGTTAAAAGATTTGGGCATGTGAAATTGTTAGACAAAAAAAAAAAAAAAAATTCGGATGTTTTATTTAAATGAGGGTTTTGGGGGGTAGCATGTAGAAATGACCTCTTGGGTAAAAATAGACCTCGCCATTGGATCCGGGTCGACATTTCCATAAATTTTGATATATAATATGCCCTAGTTTGGTCATGTTCAGAGGAAATGAAAGTGTTTTTTAGTTTCAGCCCATGATGGCCGTCAAATTTAATCCCATCGGAATTTTCATCACTGAAAAAATAAAAAATGGAAAATCGTACTGAAAATGGTAAAAAAACTGTCTTAGTAAAATGGCCATAACTTTCTCTCAGAATATCGGATTTCAGAGTTCTTATAGGCGTTGGAAAGCTAATTCAGAGCACTGCAACATGGTGTAGGTTTGGTTCTATGATTTTGAGATTTTGTTAGGTTTTAAGAGCCCTAAAGTTAGATGTTCTTTATTTTGAGCATGGATTAGGGCATAACTTGGGCATAAGAAGTCAGATTTTGGACTTTGACTAGTCAACAAAAACCTCTTGGAGAGCTCTACACATTAGTTTAGATTAGGTGTAGGTTTGGCATGATTTATTTGTTGATATATTGATCTGAATATTTTATAGGTATATTTTAACTATGGTAACATTGTGAGTTTATGGCATTGGAGATTTAAGATTTGATGTCATTGTATACTCAGTTCATATTTCAGATTGGTCTCATGATGATATGGTTATCAGTGTTTGGTTTGGATATGCATGATGACTTTTTGGGTCTACAAGTTGTGCAGTGTTGTAAGCAGTCTATACTTACAAGTTGCATTTATAGCTTGGTTATGGGTTGTCTTTGCCCATTGATCTTTCATTTTTTAAGCATATTGAGATTGGTGGCTTGGATTTGGGTTTTCTATGCCCTAAGTCACATGATTTTATCTTCATGTAGAAGGGATGAGATGTTGTTACCAGGTACAGTCATGGTGGAGGATTGTGGTTGACTATGCTAATAGGTTGGACATATTGAGAGACAGATGCTTGGTTCATGGATGTGATCATGGTTTCATGGATTTTGGCATGACATGATTGGTTATACAGGTACATCCTTGATGTTCATTAGCTTGGATTTCTGATTCAGTTATGGTGGTATATCTTCTTGGTTGAGGATCATGGTTATTTGGTTCCTTTTGAGGAGCTCATGATGTGCACTTTGAGTTCTTTGATGGTTTGATGCCTTGGTTGATTCTCATGGTTAGAGGATGGATTTTTTCATCATATGTCATGGATAGCTTGGATACACGGTTTAGTGGGAGCTTGTGACAGTGATGGGGTGACAGTGCAGGATTAGTTCCTGGTTTGGTTTATATCTTCTTGGTTTAGAGAGGATGGATTTTATGATGCCATAGGTGACTTGGTACCATGGTTGAGTGGGAGTTTTTGGCATTGATATATTTATTGAGTGTTTGTACATGTTGGAGGTTTGTCTTAGATCCTGTTGCTACAGAAGCGTCTTTGGCATTTGCATGGTGCACTTCTTATCTTCATGGTGTATGAAGATGGTTAGATCTTGAGGACTCATGGAGTTCTTGGTTATCTTCATGGTGTGTGGAGATGGTTGCATCTTGAGGACTCACAGGGTTCTTGGCAAAGGTGTGCTTTATGCTTTTATTTGGCATGTTATCCTTGGTGTGAGGATGGTTTCATTATTATGTCATGGTATACTCTTGATATGTGTTTAGAGTTGTGACATGTTATGGTATGTTCATATAAAGCATGTTATCTCTTTGGTTGAGATGGTAAGATCATGTTGTCATGTTTATGTTCCTGAGGCCATGGTTGGAACTTTGACATTGATCTTGGTTTAGTTTCTTGGTATTGAGTACACTAATCATAAGTTGGATACTTCATGATATTGCTATGTTGGATTTTGGAGTTGGCATGGATTGATTGGTTACAGGTGCTCATGGATACTTAGAGACGGTGGTGATGCTGATTTCTCTTAGATTCGAGATTTATTTGTTGGGACGGTTGATGGTTTCAGCAGGAAGTCTAAGGGGCAGTCACCTGATATGGATTTGAGAGGATATTGTTCTTATATGAGTCTTGGTTGGAGACTTGGGTATCTTGATGAGCATTCTCATTCCCCACTCTTGGTCTACTCGGCGATTTGCTACTTGAGAGGTATAGCCCATTGTTTTCTCTCAGTTGCATTATATTTATGCTTGTCTTTCATGGATATGGATCTTGAGCTATGGTACATGAGTTAGTTCTGGAGGGTTCATTTGAGAGATGGTTAAGCATTGGTTATCTCCATTTACATATGTTGTTATGCTGGTTGAATTTGGAGATGGTTTTATATTGGGCATATTCCTTAGATTAGAAATGGTTTATGAGTTTGATCTTCTTGTGAGAGGCTTACATCTATGATTAGTTATATCACATGGTTTGGGTATTGTTGAGGCTTCTTGTTGGGGTTTTATGGAGGAGATCATACTTGCACATTTTACATCTAGAGGTGTGTGTAGAAGGATATGATACAGGTTATGATTTGCATATTTTCTCTGGTCTTGGTTATCTTCCTAGATGTTCAGTTTTACTTACATTGGATTTGAGATTGGTTGGAGATTGTGATCACTGGTTTGTGCTCATGTATGTCATGTGAGAGATGACATGGTTATTTCTTTATCTCTTTCCTTTGTTGGTTGTGGAGAATTTGAGAGACTATTGGAGACTTGTTATGAGAGTTATTCTTGCAGGATATTGGATTATGTATTATGGATGTCCTTGATACTACATAGATTTACTTCTTTGAGATGTGTTGAGTGGATTGGTTATAGATTTGACATTATCTTTTGCAGTGGGAGCTTCTTGGTATATATGTGGCAGGTATTGCTCTTGAGGCTTGTGATTGCAGGTTGTAGATTGGATATGTCAGTGATATGAGATTCACTTGTTATACCTTAGAGGTATGGATAGTTGGATGGGTTTGGCACTTGTTGTGGGTGCTATTTCAACTATGGATATTTTGACAACTACGGATACATGTGAATACCTTTGGATCAGGTTATTTGTGCTTGGAATTTTAGTTGGTACAAGATTTTATGATCTTCTAATGCGACAGGTTGGGTGGTTTTCTCTTTGGATGGCTTCTATGTATGTCCAGTGGGAGTGGCATAATAGGAGGTGAGATCATTCATGTTTGAGATGCTGGATACTTTGATTTTGTTGTGGGTACCAAGATGGAGCACTTGGTGTATTTTGATCCATGATGGTGGATGTGCTGAGAGGGATTGTTCCCTTGTTCATTTATGTGGCTACGGATTGACCCTATGCAATGTATACAACAAGTGGGAGATTGTTGAGATAATGGGTGTTGCACACATTGCATAATATTGTTATTTTATTATTTTATTTTATTATGTAATGTTGTGCCTAGATGGACGTGCAACATGTAAAGATTCCCATGGAATATTCTTGATGAGTTATATTGTAACATTGTGAAAATATTTCATGTAATTATTTAATATTGGGAGAAAAGAATTTAATGCCCAATATTAAATGTGGGGTCAGTGGGTTAGGTAGCACATGGTTTTAGCACATGGTTTATGTAATACCACTTAGTGGTTTTGTGGGACTTGCTACTATATAAGCAGCCACAAGGGTAGTTGTTTTAGAGAGAAAGAGAGTGACAAGGAGAAGACAAAAGGCAAGAGTCGAGCAGGACAAGGCTTGACAGGTTAGCCCAGGGAGCATTTGTGAAGGTTGATAGCATGGCATGGGATGTGTGGATTCATGCTTGTTCACATAGTTTGCTCAGTTGTGGCTATGGCCATGAAGGCTTCCATGGTTGTATGGCAATGGTATTTTTTGCTGAATAATACATGATGATGGATGCTTTTGGAGGCTGGGTTTTTCCCTCAATGAGGGTTTCCCAAGGTATATCTTGTGTCACAATTTTGTGCGTATGTTGTCTATTCTCTTGCATGTGGATTTTAATTCCGTGTTTATTTTAGATCTATTATGGGTTATGTGGAAACGGTTATATTCTTTCTTACCAAGTTTCCTTACATTCACAATATTATTTTATTAAAAGTGTTGGGATTTTATTGTATAAGGGAAAATGTTAATCAAGAACAATAAAGCCAAAGTTCATCATATTACCCATGATGAAAAGTCAAAGAAGGAGTTAAGGAGGGTCATCCTATCAATTCCAACTCTAAGGTAAGTAGATCAAGGAATATTAGTGCCAACTGAGTGATAAAGAAGCTCTAATGAAAACAAATATGTAATCGTTATAGGATTGGAGAAATGAAACAAAGTTCATTAAAACTATAATTTACTAAGAGCTATGAAAATAAATTAATTAGATGTACAATGCAGAATTGTGAAATGATAAAGTGCAATAAAATAAAATATATGAAAAAAACCTTGTGAAAGAACTAAAAAACAAACATCCAAATAGCCTATGTAAAGGCCAATTACAAAAACTATTTAGCAAGAAATAAAGGGTGACCTGATCAACTCAAGGGCACATTGTGATCTTGATTATCCCATCAGAGGAAAACTAGATCTTCAAGAATAAATTTGTTCTTTAAGAGAAAAATGGATCATTGTGCATGTAGTGCAGCCCTAGTTGACCATGTCTGACACTAATTATAATTTCACAATTTAAAAGAATTTAAAATGGTACTCAGATTTGCAACATATTCATCAATCTTAGATGTGTAACCTCCAAAAGATAGGGATTCTTTAATTTGAAATCATGTTTTTCCTCAATAAAACCCTTGTTTAGGAATTAACCTTGAGTTGAAATAGAATGCAAAATAAATGTACAAATTGACCTTACAATAGTAGAATCTCTTGAGTCAAATGCAGTGTCCTTACTTCACTAATTGATTTCTATCAAGAAGATGAAGATGAAGATAAATATATGTACAAGATGTAATGAACGATATTTAAGAAGATCTTTCTAGATAAACACCTTCAATTGTTTGATGCTTGATTCCTTGATCTTCAATGGATGAATGTTTGAATGAATGTGACCTAAAACTTGAACACAAGTGCTTGATCATAGAATTCTTGGATGTCTTGATGTAATGGCTAATTGATTTTTTTTAAATGAAATGATAAGGCCCCCTTTTATAGATATATCAAAGTGGCTAATGCCTCAAACTTTAAAATGATCTTAGAACCATCTTAAAGTGGAGCTATAAATGAGATTCCCTAAGGGAATAAATTAGGGATTATTAATTTGCATTAATAAAGGTCTATCCCAAATCATAAAATAAGAAGACTCACATAATGTTAATTTTTAGGGGAGAACAAATATATAAGGTAGGACCAATTTTAAATATTAATTGAAATTACTTAATAAATAAGGACACAATATGAAAGAAAAATAAAGGTCTAACCCATTTATATTAATTATAAATTATTAAATGGTCCAATATGGGGAAATTAATTATTAAAATGGAGGAAAAACAAAAGATAAATTTAAATAAATGTTATAATATCATTAAGTGAGTATTAAACATTCATTAAAATAGATTGCTTTCAATTCTAGATGGTACATTTTGCCACCACTTTACTGAGAGTATGGAATTGATCCAAACTCTTGGTAAAGTAGAGTAAAAAATAAGAGTTAATATTATTGTGAACAAGGAGTATAATAATCACCCAAGAAAGCTGTTGATAACTCCAAGATTATAATAAGAAAGAAATAATTGACTAAAAAGAAGCAAGTAGAGGAGGGTGAGTGACTCTCCTACCCATAAGAGTGAAAAAGATGGAATTAAAATAGTTAATGGGGTGGTAATCTATTAGTAAACTCATCAAAAGGCCCACCCATAAATCTATTTTTGTTGTATCACCATGGCATCATCTTGTAGGAATGTGTTTCCCAAGTATTAGAAAAATGCTATACATAGCCCATAGAGAAAATTTAGAATGCCTTTGTGTGTGTGTGTGAGTGATATATATATATATATATATATAGAGAGAGAGAGAGAGAGAGAGAGAGAGAGAGAGACTCTCTTCCCACAAGGAATCCATGCTTTAGGAGTACACATAATCTATAAAGATAAAATTTGTGCAAAAAGAAGGGATGTAGTACCAATGCATATATTTAAGGATTATCTAGGAAGCATTCCAAGTACACAAGGCTAAAGTCCCCTAAGAAATATCGAGGATATATATTTACTACTACATGGGAATGATTTGAGAATCTGCAAGGATGTGTCAAATGGTCTAACAATTTTGTGTATCACACTAGTCAACCAAATCCAAGATATGTGAAAATGAGGGGAATATGTATACCCCACCTTAAGATGGAAAAATAATTTCTCATTTTGACATCTTAAGGAAGTGATGACAAAGAATAAAGAAAACTCAACATCAAGATAATATCCACAAGCAACACATAGTCAAAATCAAAGAGATCATAACTCCTATTAAGTCATATAAGGTAGAGTGGAATGATACACTCTATATCAAGTGAAAAAGTAAATATTTTTAAATGATAACACACTAGTAAACCAAGAGTCTCCAAGGTAAGTAATCTATCTACCATGAAAACCTACTTGATAATAATATTTCTTTTCATGTTACATGATAAAAAAATAACACTCAAACAAGGGAAATATTGGATCATTAAGAAAATAAAAAAATATGGATAAATTTTCCTTTCCCCCTAAGTGTAGGAACAAAGAAAAAGAGGACATGTTATGCTACTCATAAATTAAACCATGCATGACAATGAGCCCCGAAGAGAGAGGTTAAAAAGGTTACATGGTGAGGAGAAAAATAATAGGGACCTAAATGTTATTTATCAAAATAAAGACTAACATAGATATCATCATAAGGAGATATGAAAATAACCCTATTATCAAAAAGTTTCTGAATCTTGAAATATAAATCTCAGAAATCATTAGTAGAGTGATTATGAAAATGATTAAAAATAAAATATTCATAAGTATTTTACTATGTTCTTGTGATGTATAGGTCTAGTAATCATCTTAGCACAATGAATAATAGGAAACACAAGTTATTGATGACTAGAAAATTATATAGGAGAGGATGTGGAGAAAGAATCATTTTTTCCACACGTCTTAATGTTTAAGTGACACTGGTGTCAAAAGAATGCTTATCCTACCCACCACCTAAGGACATACTAGGTTTAATAGGGTCATCATGATTAGAAGTAGAAAAAAGGGTAGTAAAGAGAGGAGAATTTTGATTCTCATGAATAAAAGGTCATTAACTCTATACTCTCCAATAAAAGTAGGATTAAAATCTAACGTGCCCCAATCATCTTCAAATAAAGAGGAAGATAAAGTGTTTTCTTTAGTTTCAAGTATCTTGACTTCATTTGTAGGAGGATATCCCCAAGCATAGTCCACATTTAAAATGAGATTAGATATATCATCAACGTGAAGACTATATAGAAGATTATTGCAAAAATATCTAGCATTGCAAAGAAGAGTTTATGGAATAAAATGCATGGAACGAAATGAAGGTTGTACTAGAAGAGGGTTATAAGTGAGAGGGCCAGGAATAAGAGCTATAGGATTATCTAATATCACTTGACCCACTTTAATAGGAAGTGTTATAATGCCCAAAATTGTTCTAGCAATGTTATCAAATCCTTGAACTAAAATGTTAGTTGGTTGAATTATAAAAAGATCACCATTTATGGCCTTTAACAAATCTACACTACAAAGATTCAGACCTGATCCATTATAAATCACAGCTTTTCATATCAAAGTTTTATTAATATATGTTACAACCATAAGAGGCTCATGATGATCTTCAATCTCTTTACAAGGAAAATCCTCATGAGTAAACACAATCATAGGTGGAATAAGACTAGTATGCATACATTGTAAAAGGGAATTGATGTTACTATTATTAAGAAGTAGAATATAGAGTTTGGCTAATAGTTTTTTCAAGGCTTCATGGTACGTAGGAGATGTCAAAATGAGTTCCCAAAGAAAAATATTGGTTGAAGTACTATATAAATAAGATACTAAATTATAATCCAACCCAATATTTTGAGAAAGATGAGGTAGAGGAAAAAGAACAAGATGATAAGGTGGAAGAGACATAGTAGGTTGAGAACTATTCCTTGTATGATAGTTATTAGACACTTCTTCAGAATCCAAATGATCACTATATTTTTCCTTAATAGTTAAAGGAGGACAACCTTTAATAGTGAGAATAGGGCAGCTTTTCAGACCAAGGATAGATTTAGAAACATTAAATTAAGACCTTGCATCTCCATAGAGTCATGATTAAAAAGAAAATTATTAAGGAGAGTACCATTAGCTACTTATTTCAAGGAATCCTTAGAATAGGAATGACAGATTTTGATTAATGTTTCATCTTTACTAGGAGTGTTAAACGAAGGCAAGATCAAATTGATATAAGTGTTTATAATATATTTTTTTGTCTCTAAAATAATGCTAGGATATTTGTTAGGTTAAGAAAAAATCTCAATCTTGTCATGCTGAAAACAAAAGGCATTAAGCATCCTAGTAACTTTTTCATGAGGAAGAGAATAGTCAATATTATTATCAAGAGGTTTATCCCAAAGAGTGACATTATTAATAAAGTGATGAAATGTGCTCCCCTTCATACCATAAAATCATAACATAAACAAAGAAACAATAGAAAATGTGAGAACAAAATATGGACTTCTTATTTGCACTGCAAATGTGGAATTACAGAACTTACATGTTCAATATGCTAACCCACATGGTTTCCTTTATTATAGTAATCTGCAAGACTAAGATGCAAACTAAGACCCAGAGCTATCCTAAATAATGTTCAAGCCTTTCTTAAATAGTAAATTTTATGTTTCCCAAGAAGGTCCTAGACATTATTACTTAATACCTAGGATTGACAAACCCTAATAATACATATAGAGTAGATCAAATACATCTTTGATAAAAAAATTTGATATTTTGGGTAGCCCAAATTTGAAAGGCCATAGCTCACAAAATATTGCTCCAATTGGCTATTAAAACCACTTTTTAGAAATGCCAACTCCTGATCTATAGGTTTGGAATGACACAAGCACCCTTCTGATGAGTTTTTGGACCTCATCTGGGCACTCTAGGGCCTCCAATTGTGAGCTAGAAGATTTTTTTGCAAATTTTTCCATTGAAAATTCACAATAACTTTTATAATACTTTAGCTAGAGAAATAAGATTTTTATAGGCTTATAAGTCTAAAATGAACCTTCATGTAGAAAATGAGAACATTCCAAGCTCGTATGACAATCTTACTAAAGATGGCAAGTTCCCATAAATAATAACCACCTTGTCTACTAGTCCTTATTATAATAGAAAAGATTGAAAAAAAATTGAGTGATGCAAGATTCTTCTTACACCTAGGATGCTCCTGCATTAGACACCTGGGTTAATTTGAGAAGTTACTCTGTCAC
Source organism: Cupressus sempervirens (assembly GCA_028749045.1). Lineage (NCBI taxonomy): Eukaryota > Viridiplantae > Streptophyta > Pinopsida > Cupressales > Cupressaceae > Cupressus > Cupressus sempervirens. The sequence continues at coordinate 167,822,537 of CM053789.1, forward strand.
ATCTTAGGCGCTTAGAGGAAAACCAAGATGATTGATCTCCTCCCTTGCTAGCCATGATGAATCTTCTACTCGCCTTCCTTTCCATTTTACCAAGTATTCTTCATGAGTTTTGTTCCTTTTACTTTTGCCAACACAACTATCCAATATCTTTTTAATCTCCTTTGTAGTCAAACTAGCTACTTGAACAATCACCTATGCTTCTGCAACTTCATCTCCATCACCTCCTTCACAATACTTTTTTAAATCTGAAATGTTAAATACTATGAAATATTCAATTGAGTAGAAAAATTTAATTCATAAAAATTTCTAGAATCATGTCTTTTCACTATCTTGCATGGTCCAAACTTCTTCATCTTTAGCTTATTATCTGTACCCACTAGGAAATTCTCATTTCTCAAATGAACCATGACCTCATCTCTAATCTATAATGGTGATTTAGAAGTACTCCTATTGACATGATTATTATATGAAAATTCTTCGCATGGTAAAATCATATCCCATCCTTTTGACTTTTCTCCAACAAAACATCTTAGCAAGTTTCCCAAACTATAATTCACAACTTCTCTTTGGCCATCAATGTGTGGATGATGCGATAAACTAAATTTCAAATCTATCTTCAACTTCTTCCATAATATACACCAAAAATACCCAACCAATATAGTATCTTGATCTAAAAGTATACTCTTTGAAAGACCATGTAGTCTTACAACTCTCTAAAAAAAAAAATCTGCCACATGAACAACATTACCAAACTTCTTGTAAGGAATAAAATGTACCAACATTGAAAACCTATCAACCTCCAAAAAAATAGAATCATGCCCACGTTGTGTCCTCATTAATCCAAGAACCAAAGCCATGCTACCATCCTCCCACAACTTCACTAGTACAGGTAATTGCTGATACAACCCTGTATTTTTCTTCACTCCTTTTTCCATCTAATATACTCAAAAAATTTATAAAAGCTTCTTCACATCTTGTTGCAACTGTGGCTAGTAATAATTATCAGCAACTAAAGCTATGGTTTTATCTCTATCAAAATATCCAACCAATCCTCCACTATGCTTCTCCTTGATGAGATTCTCTCTCATTGAACTTTTGGGAATGTACAGTTAGCTTCTTTTGAACAACATACTATCCTAGATCATGAAATCCAACCACTTTGTCTTGTCAAGTGTAATAGGTTTTGTACAAGCCTTCCACACTTCACCAAAATTAAGATCATTGAGATACAAAGTACTGAGATCATTGAACCCAACCACCTCTATCTACATTAATGTCAACAAAATTTTTTCTCTACTAAGAGTGTCTACAAATTTGTTATATTTCCCACTCATGTGTTTCAAAAAAATGTATAACTCTACATATACTCAACCTCGTTAGAAACAATAGTCCACCAAGATAATTGTGGTTGGGGGCGGGGGGGGGGGGGGGGGGGAGGGGTCTCAATCAGATATCCAACAATGAAAACATTTTTCATTGTTAACAACAATCATAAAATGAAAATAGACAATTACACTAGATATGTTGACTAGTGAACCCTTGATTAGAGGGGAAAACTTGGTAGGAATGATGCCCACAAGATGATGTACTAATATAAATATCCCTTGTTAGAGGATGGAGCCTATTAGGAGTCTATTACAATATTTAGTATAATGAGTCCTTGTTAGGAGACTTTGAGTCCATGTTAGGAGATTTCAACCCTATTAGGAGTTGTATCAAACTTGTTAGGTGTTGTGCCAATCCTATTAGGATTTGTAGTACAAAGTATGCAAGATGAGCCCACTACACAAACATGCAATTTCAACTACAAGAAGAGTTCACTGCTCAAACAAGTAATTTACTGCTATTTTCCTCTTTCCTCTATCTTGTCAACTAGACCAATCACTATCAAACATTATAGACTAGGTCATGAACCTTAGATCCAAATATTAAACCTCAGATCACTCAATAAAACATTGGCAATGAAGTTTCCTTCACTTCCACACTACTCTTCTCAATTTCTGATTTGACACTATCTACTGCTTATAGTCAATCAACAAAACATTCCATTACATCCCATGATAAAGGAAAATATTCTTCCCTTATACAAAGTCTTAAAAATAATTCTTGAGTCAGCTTTTAGACCTTCTTAATTAATTATTATAGGATCACATTAAGAACATGTTACACTTTAGTGATAACATAAATCTTCCACCTTTAGCTTGAATAACTTTCCATACATGCAATATTATGATGAGAAAGCTTATCCACATTATCACCAACATGTCTTCTTCATGTCCTCAACCTTGATTCTCAAAATAATAACTTTGCTAAGAGATATAACAAGCTTACCAAAATATCCATTTGTAAAGTTTATCTCAGAACATACATCACCAAAACTTACATAACTTCTTCTAGACTTCTGATGTTAACTGCATATACTAGATACTCAGAAGGATTGCCCATAACCTCACATAGTTAGAATACTCAATTAGTCATTCATACTAACATCATCTTTCTATTTTTCTTCTATCAGATACCATAGAAAACTATTGTGTCAACTTCAATGAAAAACTCAATCATGAATGTAATATATCATCATAGTAACATATCTACAATACTCCCCCATAGGAATATCATTAGCATTCATACTTCCAAACAATCTTCTAATGAACCTGGATCTCAAATGCCTTTTTTTTAATTTTCCTTGACTATTCAAATATTGTAAAGTTTGATTATCAGTATAGAAAACAAACTCCTTAGGAAGAAGATAGTGTTTCCACTTCTTCAATTCTTGAACTATAGCATAAAAAGCTTGATCATAAATAGAATGTTTTATTTTTCCATCATTCAACTTCTTACTAAAATAAGCAATAGGTCTACCTTCTTGGCTCATAACAACTCTTTTTGTAGTACCACTACCATCATAATCTACTTGAAACACCTTGTTAAAATCATGCTAAAATAAGCTTCTTGGAAAAAAATTTCTTTAACACATTAAAAATGTTATCTGCTCCTATAGTCCACTTAAATTCTTTCTTATCCCCTCTCATTTTTTTAGCTAGCAATCTACAAATACTCCTAAAACCTCTTATGAACTTTCTGTAAAAAATAGATATTCCATGAAAAGATCTTAGCTCCATTGCCCTCTTTTGAGTAGGCCATTTAAGGATAGCCTTTACTTTCTTTGGGTCTATTTTCAAACATTGTACTAAGACTAAAAATCCCAGGTACACCAACTCCTTTACAAAACTACACTTCTTCAAGTTTAAAAACAACTTTTCTTCCCTCAACTTATCAAACACCTTGTGGATATGAATCAAAGACTCCTCTAATGTCTTACTAAAGATCAAAATATCATCTAGGTAAACAATAAAAAACTTACCTAGAAACTCCTCCAACACCTCATTCATGAGCTGCATGAAAGTTCTCGATGCATTAGTTAACCCAAAAGGCATGACTAACCACTCATACAATCCTTCTTTTATCTTGAAAGTAGTCTTCCCCTCATCACCTTCTCTGATACAAATATGATGGTAACCACTCTTCAGATGCATTTTTGTGAAATTCTCAACTCCACTCAAGTAATCCATGATATCATCTATCCTTAGCAATGTAAATCTACACTTGATTATGATCATGTTGATAGTGTAAAAATCTATGCACATCCTCCATTCTCCATTCTTCTTTGGTGCTAATATAACTGGTACAACACATGGACTCAGACTCTCTCGAACCAACCCCTTCTATGACAACTCATGAACTTTCTTTTTCAACTCTTCACTTTTTGCTGGTATCATTCTATGCATTGGCTCATTATAAAACTAGTTGCTAGAACCAAATCCATCTAGCGATTGATCTTTCACATTAGAGGTAATCCATTAGATACATTATCTGAGACAATATTAGAAAAATCTCCCAATATGTTTTCAACTTCTACAAGTACCTCCTCTACTTCTTCTTTACTATCTTTAGGGATTATAGAAAAATACATATGCTCATACTTCATACCTTTGAGAAACTTTTTTCCATCAACAAAACATATTCTGGCAGCACTACATACCTTTTCTTGCTTTTCTTTCAATCACTCCAAATTATGCTTCACTCTATCCTTGGTCAAAGTGTTGGTATTTTCTCATCCATTGTGCACAACATGCCTGTAAAATTACCATGGCCTACTTAGTAGTACATGACATATTTATATAGGTATGATATCACAAAGTACCTCATCCTAGTAGCTTTCAATCTTGAATTTCACTAAGCATTTCTCATTGATTATGACCTTGTGCTCATATTGCACCCAAGCAATACTATATGGGCATGGGTGTTTTTGTCTCTTAAGCTTCAAATTTGTAACCATCATTTCTAATAATATATTTTTAGTACTTCCACCATCAATGATCACATTGCAACACTTATCTTCACATCTGCACCTTGTGCAAAACAAGATCCTTCTTTGATCTAGTTCATTCTCACCACTCAACATGACTCTTCTATTAACTAGGACTTATCCTATTTTAGCATCTTCAAAATGTGAGGATTTGGCATCTTCATCACCATGTGTAACTCTAGCCTTTCCTTCTATTATTTCATCTATCCTTCCTCGGCACTAGGAACATTCAAATGCTCTACGACCTTCTTCTTTCTAGTGAAAACATTTTTCACGAAAGCCTCCTCTTCTTGATCCTTGACCTCTACCTCTTCCTCTCTGATCTCTATTATTTTGATTATGGAAATTCTTGGAATTATTTCCCCTCTAGTTCTAATTACTACATTCACTCTCATCCTTTTTCTTATGATCATCATTACAGCCTCCATAAGATCATCTATCAGATCTTCCACCGTGACCTCTTCTGCTATTCTTGTTGTCAAACTTCTTGTTCAATTTTTGTCAACTTAGGGAAAACTTGCATGCCTCCTCAATAATTATCATTTAAAATAAACTTATCTCATCTTGAATTCTTGGCCTTAACTCATTAAGATAATAGGTGACTTTCTCCTTATCATCTTCTACATGGTCAGTTGTAATGAGAACTCGGTAGAACTCTTTGATATACTCTTGAAGATATCATATCACTTACTTCAACCCTTGCATTTTCTTTAATAGATCAAGATCATAATCCATGAGAATGAATTGCCACTTCAGTTTAGCTATCATCCAATCCCATCTACTAATTTTGTCCTTTCCCTTTGTATTTTTGTCCAACTAAATCTCCTACTACCAGATCTTTGCATGTCCCTTTAGTTTCACCTTCATAAATTTGACCCTATTAGGATCCTCAATATCTTCATACTCAAAGTACTCCTTTAGTTCATTGATCCAATCGATCAACTCCCCTAGGTTAAGAACTCTCAAAATTTAGGGAGCTTCAAACTTAGGTCTTTTTCCAATCTTGGAGATGGCCCTAAAAATCCTCTCTTCCTCTAGGTTTATAACTACCTCTATTTCAAAATTTTCTTCTACTTCATCCTCATCCTCCTTTCATCTCTTATGCAAAGATTTATTCCTTTGTACATTTATTTTTCCAATGCATGCATTTTCCTTAGGAGAGCTCTAAAGCTTGCAAGTCTAACATCTCCAGCTCTTTCACCACTCTCTTGTCATGGAGGCATTTTTGTGCTTCCATTGAAACCCTTTTGCAAATAGCATCACAATTGGTAATCTTTCTACATGCTCAGTCCAAACTATAGTCCTGGTGTAAATTGCCTCATAGTTGGTGATATGTTCACACACTCAAGAACTCTAGCTCTGATACCACTTGATGAAGGATTCTCCCCTTAATACAATTATCAAACAACAAAAAATACGAGAAAAAATATGGACTTCTTATTTGCATCACAAATGTAGAATTAAAGAATTCACAAGTTCAATATGCTAACCCACATGGGTGCTTTCATTATAGTAATCTACAAGAATAAGGTGTAAAGTACCACCCAAACCTGTCATAGAAAATGTTCAGGCCTTTCTTAAATAGGCAATTTTCCATCGCTTGAGAAGGTTATAGACATTGAAAATTAATACCTAGGGCCGAAAAACCCTAATAATACATATAGAGTCAGCCAAATACATCTTTGACAATTATGTTAGATATTTTAGGCAACCCAACTTTGAAAGGTCATAACTCACAAATCGTTGCTCCAATTGGCTATTATAACCACTTTTCAGATATGTCAAGTCCTAATCTATAGACTTGGAATGGTGCAAGAGCCCTTCCATTGAGTTTTTGGACCTCATCTAGACACTCTAACACCTCCAATAGTGAGCCTAAATGTTAGTTTTCAAAATTTTCCACAAAAATCCATAATAACTTCTTTGATACTTAAGTTGGAGAAATGATATTTTTATGGTAGGCTTATAAGTCTAAAATAAGCCTTCATGTAGATAATGAGAACATTCTAAGCTCATATGAAAAACTTACTAAAACAAGAAACTTCCTATTAGTAGTAACCACTCTCTCTACTAGTACTTATTAAATCGAAAAGACTAAAAAGAAATTTTTTTTGGGTGATGCAAGATTGCTCTTACACCTACAATCATCCTACATCATACAAGGAAAAACTCTATTAGTAAAGTGTACCATAGAAGGAAAATAAATACGAATTAAAGGAAGGTCCACAAAGGTGGGAGATTGGAAAGAAGATATAGGATCATCCTCAACCAATGTGTCCCTATAGTCAAATTCTAAAGGAGGAAAAAGGCCAATATAAATCCACAAGTCATCTCCATAAAATTTATATTAAAAAAAAAAAAAAAAAAAAAAAAAGATTGTACCGTAAGGATGGGTTGATAGGAGGATGGCATTTAAGGTCAAAGATAAGGGAATAATGTTTGGAATTGTTTTACAAAACAAATTGCAACATAAGAAAAAGAGAAGCTCATATAGAGAAAATACAACTAATTATTTTATCATTAACCTATATAGAAGATTCAATTAATACATGGAAAATATACCATGAAAATATATACTTAATGTTGTAATATCAATCAAAATGTGAGTTAGCTAAGAGGATATAGATTCAAAAAGAATAAATAATAGTTAGATATATGAAAATCTATCTTAAATCAAATAAAGGATAGAAATTTCATAGGTTCACTAAATAAATTTGAACACACAATAACACACAAGGATCTAACTCCAATAAGAAAGAGGGCACAAGTTGGGTTCTCCAAAGAATGATGAATATGCAATAGGATGCAGTAATCTAACTTGAAAATCAAAAGAAATAATTTTGAAAGTCACATTCACCAAATATTTATAAGGGGAAAAGTGAATCAAGGATAAAAAATCCTAATTTCAACACATGACCCACTGTGACAACTCAAGGAGTGAGTTGAGGAGATTGACCCTATTAATCTCAAAGCTATCATAGATTGAAGAAGATTAGTGCTAGCCAAGTGATAAAGGTGAAATATTTAAAACAAAAATATAATAATTATAGGGTTGGAGAAAGGATAAAAATGTCCCTAAAATCATAATTTAACAAGTGATATGAAAAGAAACTAAATAGTTGTGCAATCTAAATTTAAGCAATGATAAAGTGTATTGAAATTAAAGAGGAAAAATTATATACCTTGCAAAAGAACTTAAAAAGATCATTGTTAAATGACCTTCAAAAGGGCCCATTTTCTTGCAATGAACTAAAAACTATGCTAAAGAAAAACCTCAGAAATTGTTAGGCAAGAAATCAAAGTTAACTTGGTCAAATTAGGGGAGCATTATGACCCTAATTAGCCCATCAAGGAAAAATACAACTTCATGGGAAACTTTTAGGGGTGAACTAGTTCTTCAGGCATGAAATAGGTCATTAGGGGTGTAGTGCAACACTTACAAACTATGTTTGGTGTAAATTTTGATTTCTCAATATTGAGGAAAGTAGATAAGCATACTCAAATCTACAACCTTCTCCTCAATTTGAGATTGATAGCCTACAATAAAAAATGTTTTTGATTATTTATGATGTTCCTACCTTACTCAAACCCTAATTTAGGAATTAACTTTGAATTAAAATAATCAAAATATTATGTAAAGTAAATGTACAAATTCACCTTACAATACTAGGATCTCTAAAATTGAATGTAGTGTGCATATTTTACTAGTTGACTTTGATCAAGAAGATTATTATGATGAATAGATGTAGAAGATGAAAAAAAATGATTTTGAAGAAGTTTTTTCTAGATAAAATTCTTCAATGGCTTGATGCTTGAAGATTTGATCTTCAATAGAGGAATGCTTGAATGCTTAAAGACTTGAAACTTAAATGTGAGTCCTTGAACATAGAATGCTTGGATGTCTTGATGTGATGTATGCTTGACATGAAAAATGAAATGCGTAGGCTCTTTTTTATAGAGATATTAAAGTGTTCAATGTTGGCTTTCCAATTATATCAATAATTTGTTTTTAGAAACATAACTCATGGATTAGACATCCAAAATGAGCAGTTATCTTTCTAATAGAGAAGGTTCATTTAAATTGTCAACTTGAGGACGTATACTTGAAATTATCTAATATATTATATTGTTGAAAAACATAAACTATAACGATGGTGGAAATAAATCTAAGTACATAGTAATGGTTGCAGGAAAATGCATAGTAGTGGCTGTAGGAATTGTATATTGTCTAATCTGTCTATATCTCTATACATGTCTACATATATATCTATTGAATTCTTGATTAAAATTTTAAATATATAACCTTATTGAATCTCTATTAACCATCTAACAAGTATCTCATCATCCCTTTAAACAAGGAGGAGACTTATTACAAAACTAATGACTAAGTGTGCTTATTTTATGTTCCACATTATTAGCAACCCACTCAAGTGCATGTCTCTCCTTTATTATTTCAAATTAGATCAAAAAATTTCATCAAGTTATAATCATCCTTTCTACCTTTCCATATCATTTTCAAAATATTAGTTTCATGAAGAAATGTGGAAGTTATGAACATTTTATTGAAACTAGTTTTCTACTACCTAAAAACATGCCACCTTTTACTCAGTCAACTTCTAATCTATTATTCTCATTAAATAAAACACTCAAAAGGGTTTTTGTCCCTTGTTTTTATATTTTCAAAAATGATATACATTCTTAATTTCATTAATAATTGAGTGATATATTCCTATTTTTTAGAAACTGGCTTTTGACTTTTTCAGCATTTCCTGCAACTGTTGAATATTGACAAGTGTTAACTTGCTTCTCCTTCTTTCTAGTTGCATGAATGACTCAAATAACTTTAAAAAAACATTTTACTCACCTCAAGATAATTATACTTCAATAATAGCCACTTATCATAGTAAATCATCACTATTTAGCATTAACTAGCTACACATACAAATGCTAATCAATAAATCATTTACCATAGCTAATGCTTCATAAATCAAGTTAATGTATAGAAATGGCTTGGGAATATTTTGAATTAATGGGGTAAAGTTTTCTAGTAGATAAATCTAAATATGACATTTTATAGGCTCATCATTCCCCCCCAGCTGAAATCTTGCTTGTCCTCAAGCAAGAGATAGGCATTAGATAGTCATGAAAGCTATTATCATTCCATGCCTTTTTTCCCTCTCCTTTCTTTGTATTGTTCACTAAGAATATAGGAGATAGCATAAAAATATACATGAAAGGTCATCCTTGAATGGTCTATGAAAATAACACAAGGCATGCATGTGTTCCCCCCAGCTAAAAGATTGTTTGTTCTCAAACAATAATGTATGGATGAGGTAGTATCAAATCACTTATGAAGCATATACTTATAATAATGATGATTTTGAAAAAAAATGAAATGCATAGATAATCAATTACTAAAAATGATAACTATAATGAATAAATGGAAATCATAAACATAGTACCATTTGTGTTGTTGTGAGAAACTTCAAACTTTACAAATAGCTAAAAGTACAAGTCCCTTGATTGTTGAAATTTAGGTTCCTACAAGACTATTGCATATTTAATACGAGTATTATCTTCATACTTTTAGAAAGTTGTGTTTTGGATCACATAGTAGTTGCTATAGGATTTTCTATTGAATCAAAGAGTAGTAGTTGCAGGACTAATTTTTAAGACCAAATAGTATTTTATGTAGGATTGACTATTACAACATGAAACCTACAGATAATACCAACTATACACCATCGTTGAAGAGACATTCTTGATGTCATGAAGACTCAACTAAACAATAGAAATTTTAGAAACATATACAAAGACTCTATTACAAAATTAAAGACTTGACTCACTAACACCCTTGGAAAAATGATTTAAAATATGACCAATCAACCAACTTTAAACTACTCCAAAATTATCATTGAGCAAAGAAGAATCAGGAAACAAATTAAACTAGACAACTACTAACTCTAAGATATTGTGTAACAACATTTATTGAATGAAAAACCTACCCTAACCTATCCTAACCTACAATAACCAGATTACATGACTTTCTCAAACAAAACCATTCACTGATTCTTTGAAGTATCTCCCTCTTCTCAAAATCTTCCAATGCTTCACATGCTTATGAGCAATTAGAAATAGTTGTAACATTAATAGAAACTTTACAAAAAATAATACTTTTGAATGGACATTAAAAAAATCACTTATTACTCCATCTTGACAATTTATATTATCATTTTGAAGTACATAAGTAAGATGAAATATTTCTCCTTTAGTTTTAGCTGCATATTTATTTTTGTCTTCACTTGTAACTTCTTACATAGCTTGTGAAGATTTCTTTTCCTTCGTATGAATGAGATGTCTAATAGGACACCCTCGTGAAATATAAAACTTTGAACCCTCCCTAGTGGCTTTGTGTAGAGGAGTTGCTTCTTTATTGTAGCTCTCTTCTTGAATTAAGAGTTATAATTTGACATCACATTCATCTTGAGAAGAAACCTTACGTATATCAATTTCTTCATTTTGAAAAACAAGGTCATCTTCATTTGACTATTCATAAATCAACATTTTGTCATCAATATGTGAACAAAACTTCTCTATGATGCTAGAGAACATGTCTTCATTGATTTCCAACTTTCTAAAAATGATAGTGGCCCATAATTCTCATCCTCAATGGATCTAAAATCCATATTGCATTGCTAGAAAATTTTATGATCCTAAGTGCTTTGAAAAGAAACTAAGAATCTAGGAAAATTGCAATGAGCAGCTAAAAACTCAGAGACTCTCATAGCTTGGGTTGTCCCTGGAAACAATTCTAAACTTTTTGGCTTCCCTATTAGATCAATAAGTTAGTTTTAGATGTTGGAATTCTCAAATAGGAAGAGTACTTCTGAGTGAGAAGGCAGGGGTGGGGGGGAGGGGTGTGAATCATAAGTAACTAGTTTTTGTTTATTTAAACCCTTATTAACATATAACTGAAAGTAAAGTACATGCATGCAAAAATATAAGAAAACATGAAATGAAAGCATGCATCAAAACATGACACAAGAGATTTGGCAATCCACAAACCCTCCAAGAATAAGAAGGTAAAACTGGGGTGGGGATGACACCCACAAAAATCACTGCCGCAATATGTTCAACCACTTCAAATGGTCTACCTTGTTAAAGGCCTACCCTATTAAAGGCTTTACACTATGTCAATAGTGACCTGGTTAAAGGAATTACAAACACTTTACAAGAAGTTTCACCTTGTTAAAGGATTTACAATAGGTTGTTAAACCCACCTAATTCAATAGAATTTTCATCACCTTCTCCAAAGGTTTTCCCACCTAGCTATTAACCTAACCTATCAACATAGGATTTCAACATCGAATACAATGGTAAGAAAGTATTAGAACAATAGACCTGATAAAATGCATTCTCTAATTTCTTGGTTAAGGTACTATATCTACTCTTCATGTCCTGATCCTTGCTTGATCTAATCTTTGTGTGTGTCCCCTATTCTATTTTGATCAACTAGATGTGTAGATTTTGTTCATTTCACTAAGTCCTTGACACCTTTGTTGATTTCTCTATTCTCCAATAATTTATTAACCACTTGATAACTCCAATCACCTCAACAAATTTTTCATTATGGTGTCATAGTCTCCTTTTAAAGACATTGTGGACTTAGGGTTTGAAATGCAATCACAAACTAAAAATTCCCACTCAAATCCTTGGGTTTCACCTATTGGTTGCATGTTGTCTCCAATTTTTTGATTGTCTACATGTTGATATCATAGGTAAATGCAAAGGTTTGATCTTATCTTCTTATCCCTTCATGAGTCATGCAAAAATGGTTTTACATCTTAGTTTGTGAAGGCACAAACTACTATTCTAATCCTGTGTTACTCGACACATATTGCATTAGTAGTGCTCAGCACATGAATGTTTATTGATTTCTCAACACCTATTACATTTCTAGATTGCTCAACACCTATTATACTCTATATTACTTGACATATGAATATTCCTGGATCACTCGACATCCATTACTCTCTATGTTTCTCAGCATATGAACATTCTTGGATCACTTGGTACATACTACATTTTGTGTAGCTTGGCATCTGTTACTTGCTTGGCACCTATTGAGATTTTGACTTGGCACATTTTATAATTCACTTAGCATACATAGTGTACTCAGCATATATGGTGGAATTGGTTAAGTGTGTTGACACTCAAATGTCAAAACCATTCTATGACTAAGATATATATATATATATATATATATATATATATATATATATATATATATATATAATGCTTCATTACAATTTCAAATATATAATCTTATTGACTCTATAAAAACCATCTAACAAGTGTCTCATATGACAAAACTAATGACTAAGTGTGCTAATTTTATGTTCTACATTTTTAGCAGCCCACTCAAGCACATGGATCTCCTTTATTATTTTGAATTAGATAAAACCATTTTGTAAAGCTTTTCTCCTCATATTTACCTTTACATGTCATTTTGAAAATATTAATTTGATGAAGAAACATGAAAGTTATGATCATTTTATTGAAAGTGGTCTTCTGTTGCCTAAAAACGTGCCACCTTTTACTTAGTCAACTTCTAATCCACTATTCTCATTAACAATTTCAAACTAAATCAAACACTCAAAATATTTTGTGGACCTTTTTTCCAAATTTATAAAACCATAAGCCATTCTTAATTTCATTAATAATTGAGTGAGATATGCCTATTTTTATGAAACTGGTTTTTGACTTTTTTTGCATTTCTTACAACTATTAAATATTGACAAGTGTTGACTTGCTTCTCCTTCTTTCCAGCTACATGAATGACTCAATTAACTCACAAACAAAATCTTACTCACCTCAAGATAATTATGCTTCAATAATAGCCACTCATCATAATAAATTATCACTATTTAGCTTTAACTAGCTAAACATACAAATGGTAATCAATAAATCATTAACCATAGTTAATGCTTCATAAATCAAGTTAATATATAGAAATGGCTTGAGAATATATTGAATTCATGGGGTAAAGTGTTGTAGTAGATAAAAATTAAAAATGACATTTTATAGGCTCATTAGTCAAATCCTTAAACTTTAAAATAAGGCTAGACTCATCTTAAAGTGGAGCAATAAATGAGCTTTCTGTGAGGAGTAAATTAAGCATTATAAATTTGAATTAATTAAAGTCTACCCCAGTTTATAAAATAAATAGACACACATTATTTAATTTATAGGCGAGATAAAATATCATCTAAGATAGGACCTAATAGGGTTTTGATCTACTTTTATAAGTATTAATCTCTTTGCAATTTAGTCATTCACTTTTGATAATAGAAATTTATCTTTTTCTCATCAAGAATGTCTCATATATGGATCCAAGAATTTCAGACTCCATAGTTTTTCCTCTTCTCTTTTTTGATAGGTGTTTGCATGCAAGTAATTCTTGGAAGTTGTGGGGTTGACCTTTCATCAACTTCAACATGGTATTAGAACTCTGGATCTTCATGCCCCTATTCTATTTATGAGAGATTTGGGTTGATATTCAATTTTTTTTCTTTCAGAGGTTTTCACTATTCATAGATTTTTTTGTATTTGATCTAGGGGGTCACCTTTTTGGGTGTACTTTGAGCCCAAAGTGATCTCATCATTGAGTTTAGATCACCCAAAAACCCCTTTTTAAAATATTTTTTTTCGAATTTGGACACATTTAGAATTTGAGTAAAAACCATTTTGCTCCAAGATTAGGTGCATTTTTTGATTAGGTGATTTTTTATTTTCGGCATGAAAAATGAGGTTTTTTAACACATAATTTGAGTTTTCTTTCTCAAAAATCAAGATTTTTGCCAGATAAATTAAGATTTTTTTAGTGTGCAAATTGATATTTTTTGTAGAAAATTTGGGATTTTTGGTATGCAAATTGAAACACTTTGGCACTAAAACCAATGTAATTTAGCACAAATCCTTAAGGAATTTTTGGTACTAGTACTGGTCATCACACCTTCTAAGGAATTTTGGTATGAATTCTAAGGCAATGGTTTTTAGTTCTTTTCTTGTAGCACTTCTATGACCTAGTTGTGGGTTTTTTTTCGTAACTTTCTTATCTAGACTTCTTTTTTGGCAAACAATATATCATAGAAAATATGATTCCAAGCTAGTCATAATGGTGTAGTTTATTTGGACTTTTGATGTTGTTTGGTTTCTATTTTTGGAAGTCAAATTCATAGGTTTTATTTTGCACTCTAGGAGACATATTTTGATACATTCTATTTTCTAGATTCTACTCTAGGTGCATCACATTTAATTTTTTTTATTTTTGCATTCTAGTGGATATCTTTATTTTTTCAAGTCTAGAGATCGATTTCGTTGGTTGAGATGATTCATCATGGGTTGTACTATCTTTATATCATCCTTATGTCTCTTTTGGTCTATTTAGACTTCATTTGCATGAATTATTGTAAATACATTAGGATAGAGTACCATATTTCATCTGTATTTTCATTTCATTTTTCATTTTTATTTTCCTTTTGATTCGAGTAGTTTCATCAGAGGACTCTCATGAAGATTATTATATTCTTGGGATCCACCATATCTTGTGCCTTATTGTACATGCGCTATTGTAATTAAAGTGCAGTAGATAGTTGATGTTTTTCCTTTTTTTGGAATCTTCCTTTGTTGAATGAGTTTCCCTTCTATGACATTAGCCTCATAATGTGTCTAAGATCGATCACCTTGGTACACAAATATGTATTCTTTTGTACATCTTGATCATGGTTCGTTGACATGCAATTTTGTTGGCCCACTTTTCCAATTGCATGCCACCTCACCCTTATTTGAATTAAGGGGGTTCAAATATTGTTTGTCATGCTTCCTTTGTTTGATGGAGTGAGGTATGTATTTATTATTTTTTTCTATGTACTAGGAAAATATAGTGGCAGGGTACCTATGCATTTTAGTGAGATGAATCATTTACCATATAGAAACTTTTATTTTTTGTTCCTATTTTTATCACATCTTTCCATGTTTTATTAAATTATCTCTTCAGGCTTTTGTGTTTCATGTAATTTGTATCTTTGAGTTTACTTGTTTTCCTTTGGATGCCTCCTAATTTAAAGTAGATTATAGTCTTCTCTTCCTGGTCAGGATCTATTTCAATGGAGGGTCTTTAGATCAGTAATTCCTTTTGATAGATTTTTTTAGCTTCTAAATGTTTTAGTGGTCTTCTTCATTATCATATTGAGTTCTTATCTTTTGAGACATTCCCTAGTTTGGAGGCTTCTTTAGTCCTACAATGATTATTTTCAACATTATTTCTATCTATTTTTGGAATAGGTATTTTCCATGTCATTTTCTCTATTTATCCTTTTTTTAGAGATTTACTTGTGCTTGGGTACCTCATTAGGCTTTGTTATCGAGACTTAAATTTACTTTTCGTAGTAATTTGTAAGTTTTTAGCTACTTGCTAAGCTTATCTTAAGGGGGATATTAGAGTAATAAAATATTTCCTTATTAATTATTAAATCATTGATTTAATTGTTGAGTCACTTATTATCTTTAGTTTACTCAAGCTAACTTTGGGCACTTAATAATTAATTCTTTTGAATTAATTATAATCATGCAAGCTAGGTTAGTTACCTATTAGGGTATTGATCCCATTTTGTAAGGATTTAGGGTGTTTTCCAGTGGTGAATATTCATAATTTTGCAAATTTTAGAAATTTTTTGCTAGTAATTTGCCTAATAATTTAATATTTAATGCAACCTAAATCACCACTTTTTTATTAAATTTAGTTTTAAAATATTTAAAATTGCTCAATAATGTATCTTATTAAAAAAATTAAACTTAAAGATTTGCCACAATATTTGATACATGATTAGATTTGATTCAACTAAATATTATATATTATCAAAGAAATTAAATTTAATTCACCAATAATTATCACAATTATTAGTTACTTTAGGGATATATTACAAATATTTAGTTTTTACTATTGATTTAAAATATAATGAAATTATCCTCATAATTTCCATGGGGTAAAACATGCTCAATTTTGATTTGTAATATTCCATGATGATTAGTGAACTTCCTATTATTATTGAGATTCACCACTATTTTCTACTCAAAAATTATGATTCCATAATAATTGCCAATGTGAATAATATTTAAAATAAAAAAATAAAGAGATTCACCAATAAAAATAATTTGATCTTTCAAAACAATGAAAGATTCACCAATAATTTATATATTTTTCTAGTGGGGTTTTCTTAAAGTTTACCCCATAAGGATTGATCTCTTTCTAGTTTATTCATTCACTTATGATCGTAGCAATTAATTTTTTTCTCATCAAGAATGTCTAATCTATGGGTTTTGGAATTCAAGCCTCCATAGATTTTGCTCCTCTATTTTTGTGATAGGTGTTTGCATGCAAGTGATTCTTGGGATCTATGGGGTTGATCTTTCATCAACTTCATAATCTTAAATTACTAAAATATCCAATCAAATGAAATTAATTATTTAAATAGAGGAAAATAGAAGATAAATATAAATAAATGATAGAATTGCATTTAATGACAAGTAAACATTCATTAAATTGTAGTGCTTCCATTTTCATATGGTATTGTTATTAATAAGGATCTATTAGAACTATAGTAGAGTCTTGAAAAAGAAAGATTGTGCTAAGACATTTTAACAAAACAAACATTTCAAAGATGTTGGAAATTAAAATCTAGGCTTTGATACATTAGATACATTAATGACAATATCATTAAGTAGATGCAAAATAAATGAAGCAAATTAAAATAATTTACTTTTATCCATCTATGTTTTGTATCTCAAATTTAAATGATATTTGTTCCTTCTAAATTAGAATATTAATTTTTTTTTTTTTAATTGAGTGCATCTTTTATATTTAATATATTATAAATTATATTGAAATTTTATTTAAATTAAAAATATTATTCATAAATAAAAAAAGTAATGATCAATATTTTTCTTAAAACACAAAATGAAAGACACTAAAATGACCCAACCATCATAAAAAATTCATATGATAGGTAGGGGTGACCATCAAATTCCTCACCTTGGTATCATTAGCTTTTTGATGATTGATTTCTATAATGCACCATAGTTCTAATATGTGGTATTTTTAGTCTGAATGATATAAGGGCATAAGTGGGATGGTGATGATTTTCCAAGGCACTTGTAGATTTTTGAAAGAATTTGCTAATGTTGTAAAGATCTTCTTTCTTATCTCGCTAGTCTTGTAGCCTTTCTATTTTGTATCATCAGGAGAAAGCAAGATTTATTTTCTAGTTCTTTTTATGTGAAGTTAATAAAATAGTTAAAGAATTAATATAATATTTAATGGCTCCTTTCATTTTTTACATAAAAAAATCAAACTCATACAACTTCCTAAAAAACAAGAATCCCCTTTAATGAACATTTATCTCAATACTATTGTCTTTTACTTTATAGACTTGCCTTTATAATTTATATATTTATTTTAAACTTTATTCATTTATGTAATTTAATTGCGCTATAAGATGGTCTTTTTAATTTAACAATAAATTTTTTTTTTGAATTTTTTGATAGGTAATCGACTGAAGGCTTGATTATTTATCATTCATTTATTATTATTTGTAAAGATTAATTATTATTACTATGTGTTAAACTTGAGTGGTTTCGAACCCAAGACCTCCTTAATGAGAGGCTCACAAGTTACCATTGTGTTGTACGTTCTTGCCTAACTATAAATAAATATTATTTTATATTTTATATTCTATTATTTTTCATGATAAGAAGAATATTTTTATAATATTTAAAATCACCAATTTTCAAATTCAATTTTTCATAATCTTCTACTATAAGGAGAATTTTCTTTTGGAGATGGTAGAATGTTGAAATGAAAACCAAATTGTAATAATAATAGTCCAATTAGTATGATAATCAAAGGAATTATAAATAAGTTCAATCTAGAAGAGCATTAACCAAAACAAAAATATAAATAAATCTAGCCATACCAAACAATAGAAGATCTCATTACAATAAGAAAATTATTTCTCAAGATAACTAAAAGATTTGAAAACAATATGAAAGAGCTTAAATATAAATACATGATAAAATAGGGGAAATTAAAAAAATGTGCTTTAGCACAATACAAACTAATTTTGATTGATTAATTCTTCTAGAGAGAATCACATTAATTCCCATTGCACAATACATTTAAATCACCTCCAATAAACATAAGGTTTAACTAATGAAACTATAACTGAACTAGTATAAACACTAAACTAAACTAGAACAACTCTTCCATTGAATTGGCACTAACATGATTAGCATGAGTGAAAGATTGTGAAAACTAGAGATTGGCTGACTCAGGAGTAGCTACATTATCAAATATTTTCCATTGACTATTTCACATGGACTTCAAATGATAACTAATCTAATTGATTTTCCTTATTTAGGGAAAATTTTGAATTTGTATCTATCTCTATTAATTATTGCAACAAATTTATGTGGAGTTTGATTTTCTTTATTTTAATGCAAATTACAATGCATGGAACATATGGCTTCTACATGTTTTTTTTACACGATTAAATCTCTTAGATTTGTGGATTTAACTACAAGTCAAAAAAATTGTGCATGGAGAAATTACACCTTTTAAAACTACATCCATGTGGTATTTGTGATGCATAAGACCACTCTAAAAAGAAATGTTGGAATAGAAACACAAAGAATGAATGCATAAAAATGGATTGTGGATGGATCTCTCGAACAAAGTGTAATGTGAGTGGTACAATAATTTTTTATTTAAGTATAAATATTCAAGTATGAAAAATAATAGAAGTTTGGAAAAAATTAAAGGTTTAAAGAGAAAAATAAATAGTTTTTGTAAATCAAATCCATTGTCTAGGAAGACATTTGTAGAAAGTGATTTTGCAAGATGTTTAGAATTAAGGGTTTCAATAAATTTCTACAACACTTGGACAAAGAGAAAGCAATTAAATTGAGTATCTCAAGTTGTAGTCTTACTAAAGATTTTGGATTCCCTAGCACCTTTAGAGTGGCTCAATGAGAGGTGTTGATGAAATGCAAGGTTTTGACACTTGAATCTGTAATGGACTGGACATCAAGTTTTCTAGATCTTGTTGTTAGATAATTCAAAGAGAATGATGGGATTTCATAGGATTTATCTGAATTTGAAGATTTGATAATTGGTATACTGATGAGTTTTTGTTGTCAATAGAAACCACTTGGTAAATATTGTGATCGTGCATGTAGAATTTTATGGTAAAATAAAAATTGTTTTAGAAATGATTGAATAGGAAAAGTGCATACAATAAAATTTGATGTAGAAATAAAAGAGTGTTCCAGCACAAGGTGTAATTTCTCAATGTAACATTTTTTGACTGATAATTCAATCCACCAAATAATGTAAATTTATTCATATAAAATAAACATGTAGAATTCTTATGCAATATGCATTGTAATTTGAATTAAAATAAGGAAAATCAAACTCCACATCAATTCCATGCAAAAATTAATAGTGATGGCTACAAATTTGAAATTTTCCCTAAATAAGGAAAATTACTTAGATGATATTTTATGTGATTTCCATGTAAAATAGTCAATACAAAATATTTGATATATTAGCTACTCATAAGCCATTAAATCTTTAGTTTTCCACAATCTTGCAACAATTCTAATAACTTTAGTTCTAGTTCAACAATAGAGTTGTTCTTGTTTGGCTTAGTGTTTCTACTAGTTTAGTTATAGTTTTTCATTAGTTAAACCTTTTACTTGTTGGAGGTGATTGGAATGTATTTTTGAATGGATATGTAGTGTGACTCAATATAGAATAATTAATTAATAAAAATTAATTTGTATTGTGTTGAAGAAAATTGCTTGAATTCCCCTTTTTTTCTCAAGTGTTTAAATTTTGAATTCCTTTACATGTAGAATACCGAAGCCCTTCATACATTGGCCTCCTTGTTTTCTAAATCATATCTCTTATTCCATGTTATTGTTTTCCCAAGCCTTTACATTTGAAACCCATTTTGTCATAATCTATAAAGTTTAACAAATTTAAAACCCAAGTCCTCCATACCACAAGAAACACCATGGACCAATGACTTTTCTCTTAAAAATTCATTCTCTTCTTAAACAACTAATTTTATTCCTCTAATTTCTTAAATTTATTCTCCAAATCTATATTTTGATTCTTAATATTAATCTTTTCATGTTCTAATATATTCAGCCTCTCTTCTAAAGTTTTATTCTTTTTTTTAACATCATCAAAATTCTTCATATTTTTATCTAAATCCCTTTTTTTTTAAAATCTCACCAAACACTTTTATCTTTTCCACAAACTCTTTATTTTGTTCTTCTACATTCCACAAATCTATCAGGAAGTGCATTATTTTCCTCTTTCAAAAAATCCATTAAACTTGCGTTTTCTATTCATACATTTTTGTCCATTTTTCCCATTGAAATAAATAATTTTACTTAACCTTTCTTAGAGAACTTTGTTTTCTCTCCTATATTTTCTTTTCTAGTATGATTTCTCTCTCTCAATGGCTTTATTCTAGTCTTCACAAACAATGATCTCTTTTCTCCTTGAAGAAATCAGATACCCAAACTACAATCTCCTTTCACTTAAAAAGTTTATTCTCATCATTAGTGTAAATAAATCTTAGATTCTCCTAGAAGGCCTGTATTTTTTTTTCCCATTTTTCTATCTTCTCTATCCCATTGTAACAAGCTACAAACATCAGCACCACTTTGAATCTAACCTACTCTAATGCAACATGAAAGAAAAATAAATAGTGAATAAACAAAAGAAAATTTTTAAAATGTCAATAATGAAGAAAGAAGCTTTTATTAATTTCTTATAAAAATTGATTTCAATACCTCTCATTTATAGAGAGTTTTAAATCATGAAAAAATAAAGTATCAATTACAATACCTCTCATTATTATTGAGTGGTCTTTCTTGATAGTAATCTATATTGAGTGCAATATAATGTTTCAAACCTATCTCAAAAATTAGGTTGCATAGAGCATGTATTCTTAATATTTGTCAGCATTAGAGAGAAAAATAAATAAAAAAGCAAAAAAAAAAAGTTATTCTCATGTAGAGCACCATCTCATAGTAGGAATATGACTTGATATGATGAAATTTCCTCCATCCTTTGATGCCACCAACCTCCAAAATTGAAGAACATTGTGGTTTACCCATTTGATATTCTAGAGGAATCTTTAGAGGCTTGTTCATTGTAATAATTTTATGAATTTTAATATTTTGAGTTCTCAATGTTACCATTAGTAAGTGCATGATGAAGACCATGGAACCATTTGTGAAACTCTATATGTGATGAACAAATGATTGTTTCACTCTTGATAATATGAAATGGTCCACAATTTTTATTCTTTTTCAAATGGAAAAGAAAAAATGAAGTTACATGATCCTTTCTAGTAGAATTTTTTCCTATAAATTGATTAATTTAAACTAGCCCACACCAATCCATCTCTTCAATAATTGAAATACCTTAGACTTACAAGAAATCAATGACATGGAATAGTACATCAACCTTAGAAGAAAAATGACATCACTTCTTATTTCTTCCAACAATATAATGTATATGTTATTTATTCCACATCTAAGAAACTCTATTTAAACATCTTCACTTTAACTCAAACCTTCATATTCTTTTTTTACATCAATGCAACTTCCATATACTTAAGGCAAATAGGTATCTTGTCAAAAAATGACTAGGGTTGGGAGAACAAATATCATACACTAATGTAATGCCCCGCCTAGAGATCCTTGGAAGAAGGACTCAATTCAAGCAAAGATTTTTTTTTTACAAGTATGAATGCACATGTCAGCATCATATAGGGATCACAAAGATTACAATGGAATATTTAACCAACAATCTTGGCAATCAAATAATATCCAAATGCCACTACTTGAACCGACACACACACAACAAGAACCAAAAACCAAAAGAAAAAAATACAAGGAATCTAAGATCTGTCAAAGCATGGTAATTTAAGTAAACCCAAAGGGTACTAGAATCACCAAAAATCAATCCCAAAAAACTAGAAGAGATGCCCACTATTTTTCACATGAGGACCTACCTCTAAAAAAATTTCACATGAAGGAGTGCATCATGTTGCATGAAGAAATACCTTCTCGTGTGAAGATGTGCACAATGGATGACCAAAACACCCTAAACTATTGTAGGGTTTCATGCAAGAAAGTAACCAACCACATGAAGAAACCCACTACACCACGTGAAGACTTGCACCCTTGTGCAAGAAAGTGCAATCTCGTACAAGATCCTAAGTTAGCATGCAAGCACAAAAAGTAGAAAAAAAATAAGAATTCTAAGTTATGAAATCTCTCCACACCAAGCAGCACTGAATCCACATTTTGAGGCAAGAACACTCGATAAAAGCTAAAAGATGAAAAGTTATAATCTAACCATCTAATCAAAAAATGAAGGGAAAGAAATTAAAGAACATCATAGTATACTAAAAGCAACATTGCAGTTAAAGGAAATAACAATGCAATTAACATAAATAACATCACAATGAGAATACAAACAAACTAAATACATGGTTCCCCCCAACTGTTAATGGCATCATAAGACCATCATGGATCCTATCCATCCCTCACAGGTAACATCCCAAGCCACCAATGAGATCATCGATACTATCATAATAGGGATGTCACTAATAAAACATGCTACAATATAATAATAAGGAAATCTAAGATGCTAGTAGTAAAGCATAAGATAATCATAAAAGTAGTTGATATCACCTATCACATGCTAATCATCATAATAAGGAAATGAAACAATAACTAACATCACCTAAACATGATATACAAGCATTCCAATTAAAGCATAAATCACAAGAAAGTATAATCTAAAACTCGAAGTACTAAGTGACAACATCCAATAACGGTTACACTAGGATAAAGAGCATCTTTGTACATCCATCCCTAGCAGGGGTAGAGGTAGATACACCTCCCAACCATGTGGCACCCATAGGTATAGACCTGCCATGTTGATGGAGATGATGATCCAACCACAAACACATACAAAACAATATCCATGGCTAACAAGCATGCTAGATAGTATGATGACTAAACCCAAGACATAGACAATTCATAAACTACAAGTCCTAGCCTAACACCTCAATGGGATAATAAGTAGGGGCTAACATTAGGGAGATTCACTTGGCATCAAAAAGCCAAAGCTTGGATTGTGTGTCATAAAACTTAAATGGGTGCTCACACATTATGTCCTCGAACTTAATCAGGTGTTCACACATTTTATTATCTTAAGTTTTATTACCACTCACACATTTTATTTAGTTACCACTTATATAAAGCTCCCTTTGCCAACCTTTGGTGCCATGATTTCCAAGCTATAACATAGAAGCCCCTTCCATATGCTACCCTACCATACCCATTCTCATCCAACGATGAGTGCCCATAGGCATGGAAATTCCCAACCCAACCCCAAATGATCATAACTTTTGGAAGTACCACAAAAGATCAAGCCACACAAGTCACCCAAAAAATGTATGTGCACATACTCATGTGTGGCATAGCACCATAATTAAGATCATAACACAAGGACTAGAGGAGAACGCAAGCAAAAATATCACTCAACTGAAAACAACTCAAGAGGATAGATTCTCCATGAATCCCAAAAAATTAATAAAACCATATATCATGAAATCACTCAACCGACCTCAATCCCAAAGTATAGATTCTACATGAATCCCAATGATGCAACAAGACCAAGCATCATGAACTCACTCAACTGGCCTCAATCCAAGAGTATGGATCCTACACAAATCTTAGTATCCACGAAACAAGAACAAAGGTCCAAAAGAAACCATAACAATATGTATAAAATCTCTTAATCAAACACAAAGTCGAGAGCATGGATGCATCACACATCCCAATGCAAACATAAAGAGTGAAACAATTTTTTGATTGACATCTTATGAATAATCCAAGTCCACGACCAACATCATGCCAAGAAAACTAGAGAAAATTGGGTGGCACACAACTCGAGGCAAAAAATCTCAAAACTCAAAAACTTAAAAATTAAAACCCATTTGGCCTTTGGGTGCAAAACTCCCAAAAATTCAAAAATAATTGAGTTCAAACACTATATGCAAAAATGGCTAGCATAATAGTATAAAACCCCAAACCCTCAACCTAAAAAATAGGGAAACGCTCATACTTGCCCAACTAGGTAGAGCTAGCATACAAAAATGGAGGTGAACACTAGTTCTCGGCTTCTTAACAAATGGCTACCAAAAATAGAAGGTGAAATAGAGTAGAAAAAATAAAATGGGAGAGCCCTACCTTGCAACCAAAATGGAAAAATGGGAATCTAAAAATTACAATAATCCAAGTTCTCCCCAAGATGGATCTAATGAGACCATCCTTGCAACAAACCCATGCCCGTAGCTCCCACAATGAACAAAATAGTAAATCATCATCAAGAAGATTTTGGGTTTTACTATCCAACTTTCTAATTCAAAAGTGAGAAGTGAGGAATTAAATTCTTTTTTGGATACTTATTCACTTTTTGAGTGAATAATTGATTAGAGTAAATAACTAGCCAACATAGTTAAACCCTGAATTGACCCGAAAAAAAATAGGAAATTATTAGTAATAGTAATTCATCTATGACAAAGCCGCCAAAAATTTAAAATAAATGAATTAAAATCCTGAAAACCCAAAAACACAAAAGTCTCCTTAACAACTTTCGCAACGATGTGAACCTCTAAATGCACAAACACATTTACTGGCCTAATCACATAATGTAGATGAGTTTACAATTAATAATCACTAAAAATTTTAATTAGTTAATTAAAATAAGGATACGTCAACCATACTGGGATGACATTAGTAAAATATGAATAGTTGAATCACTAACTCCATGTGGCACTATTAGGGATATAAATCCTACACACTAAACAACACAATCAAGTGCAACCATGTATAATAACATACCCAAAGCAATGAATGCATTAAATCACATAATTTAATCATTTATTTCATTATACCAAAATAATCTATTTACATCGCTCATGTTTGCATAAAGAATACCAATGCAAGAATAAAGTAATTAACCATAGCACTAAATCCATCACATAACATTATCAAAGATATGTCCAAATCCCAGATAACCCAATATAATCATGAAACACACTGTCATCTTCAAATGGCATCATCATGCAATATGATCAACTAAACAATGTAGTATTTTAACATCTATGATATTGAAATCAAGGTATAGCACCTTACCCTTGGGTCATCTCAAATGTAAAACACAACATGAGTAACAAGTATCTCTCGAATAAAAATATAACAAGGTAAATATCCATAGCACATAACTAGTGAATCCAACATGGAAAATCCATTTCTAATTATTTAAGAATTTAATTATGATTTTTTAAACAAGACAAAAAGGGCCTTAAATTATATAAGAGAACACAGTCATAAACATGACTAACCACTACTATAGGAACCTAGTCTAGTGTAGAATGGTAATAGTATATAGTGCAATCTTTGCACACATCTCAAGGTAATCATAGAAAAACATCATGATACCACATAATTCTTGGTAACCATCTTGGTAACCATAAATCACAATCATAATCTCATAAATATGTCAAAGCATAATCAAAGAAACTGATTGCAATGACATAAATCCAATCACCTCAATGATGTAGACTACCCATGGTCACAATCATGATCCAACATAATGAAAGATCAATAAGGTTGCATCCATCAGGATGACTTAAAAAATTTAAATGGGAGAGGCACTACATCATCCCCCCTAAAGACTAGGCTTACTCCTACAAGCCTGCAATCCAAGAATATAACTAAACATACCAAGAGAAAAATCAAAACTGAGCAATAGGAATGACTGACTGACTTGTTAACAAGTCCAACCAAAATCACCCCCACATTCTTAAACCATATCATCAACCCCAGTATAGGTTAACTAAAAGAGAATAAGTGTCACACTGACACAAGGTCCTCCAACAAGGAACTTCCCATGTGCTAGGAAAAACCCATCTAGCCATAAAGTCAATAATACAAGGTAAGTAAAAACCCACTCTACCTCATTAATAGGTGCCCCTCTAAACATGCACCTACCACATGATGCAAAACTAGGTCAAAACATAATGCACTACCAACAAGAGTTGGAATCATGAGGAAAAAAATCCCAAATTCTCAAGAATACTATCATGTCACACATGAGCATCCTTGAATCCACGTAAACTCACTCTTTCAACATAGAGGATGATGGTAACCATAAGAGAATACACTAAAGGATACTCACCACTACTAACCACCAAGTGTAGGATCGCAAAGTCACCATGGTGCAAAAGCTCAACTATCACCGAGACTAGGGTCACATAACCCAACCAGACAAGATATCACCATTCCACAAGATTGCAAAGACTCCCAATAGTGGAGAAAACCATATAATATCTTCACACCATCTCATAGTATGTTAGCATGTGTCCAATGATACCATTTCCCTTTAGCAACATGTTGGGAATACTACACCCATCCTATCGCTAAACTCAATCTCTAGCCTCAACCTAACTATAAATGAGCAACTTGACTAAGATAGTCCTCTAAAAGGTATGAGGTTAGAGAGATCTAAACTTTATATAATTAGGTCTTAGAGGGAGTCTCTCTCAACCTTTGCACTAAAATAGCACAAGATGTATTAGGGAATCTCACAATTCCACCAACCATCAAAAATACTAATTCAACACTAACTGAGATAGTGGCATAACCACACTAGCCTACTTTCTCAAAAGAGAAAGGGATAGCAAGATGCTCCAAGGTCAATATCCAAAAGGTGGATCTAGACTCATCAAAAGACTAAGTCACTCTCAAATGACAAGGAAACATCCACCACAACAAGGAGTGCTCACAAACCACACTCCACCTCACAAGAGTGGGTCAGCGCTATAAGAAACACATAAACCCAAGCACGAACCCCAACAAGTACCTAGTAGATTATGAAAATTTGTTAACACCTTCCTAAGAATGAAATGATGGGTTAAACTTCTCCAATGACCATAAATGTGATATGTCATGATTGAATTGGCCTCTACTCAATAAAAGGGTACTTGAACATTGATCTACACCTTCAGAAGTGCAAACAAATTGCGCATTGTTCCTTAGGTGAAATTTTGAATTAGGACAATCTCTCACAAATTTCTCACTAAACTAGGTGAAAAAATGTAATGGCCACAAGATTCTCGCTCAAAATTTTGAATCAACACAAAAATTTCCTTCACTCTAGAGGCAATAACTTTCATGTCTAAACTCAGAACGACTATATTCAAAAAGAGTCAAAAAGATATCAAAAAGGCATACAACATGATGGAGCTAAGAGAGTCCTAAAATTTAAGAGTTTTAATCACCACTCAAGATAAAACATCAAAGGAAACTCAAAATGTCTCAGTTACCAAGACAAGCAATGAATGAAACCTCCAAAACAACCAAAGAGAAGACATGTCAAACCAAAATAAGACATGAAAATAAATGTTATTCACACATTGAAACAATCATTAATTATCTTTCAAATTTTCATTTATTAAAAATAACACATAAGCACTAATGCGCAATGAAGCTGAAAGGTTTTCAAAGCAAGGATTCAAGAGTCACTTTCCATAAAATATTTACATATCTTTTCAATTTTCTTTCCAGTACAACATTATGTTTAATCACCATTTAAACCATCTGATTATACTAATAAATTTACATCTACTACAAGAACACTATCATGTTCTCTGTTGTATTATCCCTTTTATGTACTACTAGAGTTTTGAGATGAACATGATAGAGTCACAACACACAATTGAGCAATAGCTAAAACATGTAGAATAGTCACTGTGAAACATAATCAAAATCCCAAATGGGTGAATTGTAAACTTCAATAGTAAATAAAAAAAGAGACATTTCAACAATAATTCAAGTGTGACAATAACCACAAATAGAGCAATAGATAAAATTTGATGACTAGTCCAAGAAAGGAAAATACTGAAAATCAATGCTAGCCCAACAAAATGAGGAAAGTACCTCCAAAAAAATAAAATAAGGCATCAAAAAAATCACATTACATGAGATGACTAAGAACAATCACAAAAAATGGGATAAACCACTACACAATGAAAATGGATACATTACCATAGTGGCATTAGAGAAAAAACCCACACACATCAAGCAATATACCACCAATAACCTCATGCATATGCAAACGACAATTAATTTTCTTAATTAATTTCCATGAAATGCAACATTTAGATATCAATCAATTTAATACAATTTACATAAGCTTATGAAGCAATTAGATTGGGAACTTAATTCATTAACTCAAAAGATCTAATACAATACTTGCAATGATTCACAATAAACACTCATTTTTCAATGAAGAGAACCATTTCATTATTATAATGACAAAACATAGAATTACAAATAAGATTCAATTATTTACTTACAATTAGGAGAAAATAGGGAAATAATGCACCTTACTCCACAAGGAGAAATAAAAAGAGGCACTCAAGGCCAACACAAGGACACCAATTAGTGATTTCATCCCAAAAGGTCACACAAGCAACCAACCAAATAAGGCACATCAATTCCATCTACAAAACTAGGAAGACTCACTTCCTTCTCCTCACATTGCTCTAGTCACTTCTACTAGACAATTAAGTTCATTAGAAGTAGATACCAGAGCAACAAAATCATGAGCTCTCAACAAGACACTTGCACTCAATCAATGCAATGGCAACCATTTGGGCAACACATACACAGAGATCCTAATGTTTGAACATGGGTTTTGATACAAAATGTAATGCTCCACCTAGAGATCCTTGGAACAAGGATTCAATTCAAGGCAAGACAAAAAAAAAAATTACAACTATGAATTCACATGTCAACATCATATAGTGATTACAAAGATCATAATGGAAGACTTAACCAACAATCTTGGCAACCAACGAATCTCCAAACACCACTACCCAAATTACCACACACACAATAGGAATTGAAAACCAAAAGACAACAATACAAGGAATCTAAGATCTATCAGAGTATGGTAATTTAAGTAAACCCAAAGGGTAGTAGAATCACCAAAATTTGATCCCAAAAAAGTAGTGGAGACACCCCCTATTTTCCCTGCAAGGAGCTACCTTTGGTAGATTTTTGCATGAAGGAGTGCATCATGTTGTACAAAAAAATATGTTCTCACATGAAGATGTGCACAATGGATGACCAAAACACCCTAAAATGGTGTAGGGTTTCATGTGAGAAAGTAACTAGCCATGCGAAGAACCTGCCTACACCATGTGAAGACTTGTACCTTAGTGCAAGAAACTGAAATCTCACGCAAGATCCTAAGTTAGCATGCAGGCATAAAAAGTAGAAAAAGCTAAGAATTCTAAGTTATGAAATCTCTCCACACCAAGGAGTATTTGATCCAAATTTTGAGGCAAGAACACTCGACAAAAGTTGTAATGTAACCATCTAATAAAATAGTGAAGAGAAAG
Source organism: Cupressus sempervirens (assembly GCA_028749045.1). Lineage (NCBI taxonomy): Eukaryota > Viridiplantae > Streptophyta > Pinopsida > Cupressales > Cupressaceae > Cupressus > Cupressus sempervirens. Next base: position 167,852,531 of record CM053789.1, read on the forward strand.
AACAAAAAGAACATCATAGTGTACTAAAAGAAACATTGTAGTAAATGAAAATAATATTGCAATGAACATAAATAACATCACAGTTAGCAATACAAACAAACTAAATACATAATTCCTCCCAACCATCAATGGCATCATAAGACCATCGTGGATCCTAGCCATCCTCTGCACATAACATCACAACCCACCTATTAGATCATCGATACTATCATAATAGGGACGTCACTACTAAAACATGATACAATATAAGTATAAGGAAATCTATAATCCTAGTAGTAAAGCATAAGATAATCCTACAAGTAGATAACATCACCTATCACATGCTAATCATCATAATAAGGAAATGCAACAATAACTAAAATCATCTAAACATGATACAAAAGCATTCCAATGAAAGAATAAATCACAAGAAAGCGTACTCTAGAACCCGAAGGACTAAGTGACAACATCCAACAAAGGTCACACTAGGAAAAAGACTATCTTTGCATACCAGTCCCTAGCAAGGGTAGAGGTAGCTACTCCTCCCAACCATGTGATACCCATAGGTTGAAAAACATCATGATCATGGAGATAATGATCCAACCAAAAACATGCATAAAACAACATCCATGGCTAACACACATGCCAGACAGTATGATGACTCAATCCAAGACATAGACAATGTATAAACTATAGGTCCTAGTTAGACAACTCAATGGGATACAAAGTAGGGGCTGACATCATGGCAAGTCACTTGGCATTGACAAGCTCAAGGTCAAATCATGTGTCCTCAAACTTAAAGTGTGCTGACACATTGTCTCCTCAAAATTAATTGTGTGCTCACACATTTTATTATCTTAAGTTTTATTATCACTCACACTTTTTATTTAGTTATCACTTAGATAAAGCTCCCTCTACCAACCTCTAGCACCATGATTTCTGAGTTGTGAGATAGAAGCCCCCTCCATATGCTACCCTAACCTACCCATGCTCATTCAATGATGAGTGCCTATAGGCATGCAGATTCCCAACCCAACCCCAAATGATCATAACTTTCAAAAGTAAAGTAGAAGATTGGGCTTCACAAGTCACCCAAAAATGTATGTGCATGTACTCATGTGTGGTGCACCACCATCAAGAAGATCATAACACAAGGAATAGATGAGAACACAAGCAAAAATATCACTCAACCAAAAACAACTTAGGAGGACAGATTCTCCACAAGTCCCAAAGAATCAATAAAACCATAGAACATGAAATCACTCAATTGGCCTCAATCTGAGAGTATGGATTCAACATGAATCCCAAGGATGAAACAATATCAAACATCATAAACTCACTCAACTAGCCTCAATCTAGGAGTATGGATCCTATAGGAATCCTAGTGTCCACAAAGCAAGAACAAAGATCCAAAAGAAACCATAACAAGAGGTATAAAATCCCTAAATCAAACACAAAGTCGAGAGTATGGATGCAACACAGATCCCAATGCAAACTTAAAAAGTTAAACAATGGTTTGACTAACATCATATGAATAATCCAAGTCCATGACCAACATCATGCCAAGAAACCTTGAGAAAACTAGGTGGCACACAAACGAAGGCAAAAAAACCTCAAAACTCAAAAACTTCTAAATTAAAACCCATTTGGCCTTTGTGTGCAAAAACTCCAAAAATTCAAAAATAATTAAGTTCACACACCATATGCAAAAAAGGCAAGCATAATGGTGTAAGACCTCAAACCTTGAACCTGAAAAATAGGAAAATGCTCATACCTGCCCAACTGGGTAATGCTAGTATACAGAAATGGAGGGGAACACTAGTTCTCAGCCTCCTAATAAATGACTACAAAAAATAGAAGCTTAAACAAAGCATAAACAATAAAATAGGAGAGGCCTACCTTGTAGCCAAAAGGGAAATATGGGAATCTGAACCATAAAATAAAAAGTCCATAGAAGTAGCTAAAAATTGCAACAATCAAAGGTCTCCCCAAGCTGAATCTAACAAGACCAACCTCATTATGAATGCATGCCCATAGCTCCAAAACTGAATAAAACAATAAATTCTCATCAAGAGGATTTTGGGTTTTTCTCTCCAACTTTTTAACTCAAAAGTGATAAGTGAGGAATTAAATTCCTTTTTGGATACTTATTCAATTTTTGAGTGAATAATCGAGTAGGGTAAATAACCAACCAATGTAGTTAAACCTTGAATAAACTGAAACAAAAGTAGGAAATTTCTAGTAATAGGAATTCATCCATGGAAAAGCTACCAAAATTTTCAAATAAATTAATTAAAAGCTTGAAAACCCAAAAGCATAGAAGTCTCCTTAACAACTTTCACAATAATGCGAACCTTTAAATGCACAGACATGCTTATTGGTCTAATCACATAATGCAAATGAGTTTAGATTTAATAATGATGAAAAAGTTTAATAATTAATTAAAATAAGGATATGTCAACCATACTAGGATGGCATTGGTAAAATATGAATGGCTAAATCAATAACTCCATGTGCCATTGCCAGAGATATAAATCCTACACTCTAAAAAAATGATCAAGTGCAATCATAAATAATAACATAGTCAAATAAATAAATGCATTAGATCACCTAATTTAACCATTTATTTAATTATACCAAAATAATCTATTTACATCACTCATGTTCATGTAAAGCATAACAATGCAAGAATAAAGTAATTAAATATAGCACTAAATCCATGGCATAGCATAATCAAAGGTATGTCCAAATATTGAAGAACCAAATATCATCATGAACACATCATCATCTCAAAATGGCATCATCATGCAATATGATCAACTAAACAACATAGTAGTCTTAACATCCATGATATTGAAATCAAGGTATAACATTTGACCCTCAGGTCATCTCAAATGTAAAACATATCATGATTAACAAGTATCTCCCAGATCAAAATATAACAAGGTAAATATCTACAACAAATAACCAGTGAAGTCAACATAGACAATCCATTTCTAATTATTTAAGCATTTAATAATGATTGGTTAAACAACACAAAAAGGAACTTAAATTACATAAACAAACATAGTCATAAACATGACTAACCACTACTATAGTAACCTAGTCTAGTTTAGCATGGTAATAGTACTTAGTGTAATCTATGCACACATCTTGGGGTAATCACAGAATAATATCATGATACCACATCGATCCTGGTAACCACTGGCACAAATCTTAGTGAATCATAAATCACATCATAATCTCATAAATTAGTCAAAGCATAATCAAAGCAACTGATTATAATAACATAAATCCAATCACCTCAATATTGTAGACCACCCATGGTCACAGTCATGATCCAACATAATGAAAGACCAAAAAGGTTGCATCCATCAGGATGACCTACAAAAGTCAAATGGGAGAGGCCCTACACTACATGCATGATTAGAGAATTACTCAATTTATGTGAATAAAAATAATTAATTAGAGAAGAAAATCTACTCCATTCTATTCTACTTCACACACCACAAATCTACTCCATTCTATTCTACTTCACACACCACAAAATGCCATACTCCCAAGGTATCAAATAAAACTACATGCTCACAATCTCTATGAAAGACCATTCAATTTGACTAGGGTCTGCATTATGCATAGGACTCTGATGTTGTTCTTGTTGAAAATTTGTATTGTCTTTGATGTTACACAAAATTTCATGTCATTGCTAATCAGTGTATGTCAAGCTCATTTGGGTGATGAAGTTAGTTTCCTATGTCTACCAAGCATTCTAGAGATTTCCAATTTCAAAAGATAGAGTCTACTAAGTTCACTCAAGAAACAAATAAAAGCTCATAGAAGTTGAGTGTTAAATGATCTCACTCAGTTAATAAGAGAAATGTTGAATGAAACTAGTGTTAACCAAGGTCAATTAGTTACCAAAGAAAGTTTGTGAAGATCCAATGTTAACTGAACTCACTTGGTAAACATAGGAAAATTGTTTTGGTGTTAGTTTCTACCAAGTAGGATTAACTAACAAAGGATTTTATTGTTTTGTTATATTGAGTTCAATTGAATTGTTTATTAGTTCTATCTGATTGAGGAGATGAATATTAAGTATTCTGAGTTGTATTCAAGCTAACTTGACAATGTGTATGATATAAATATAAGGTCAAGCTAAGGATTGGATGTGTGAAAGAAATAGAATATTTGGGATGCTTAAAGGAAGTGAATTAAAAGGATAAGAAGAATATACTTGTTGAGCTACAAAGATACATCCACTTAGAAGGGATCAAATATACAAGCTTGAATTGAGATTTTTAATCAGAAATTTAGTTGCATAAGAAATCAGGTCATCTAATTGTTACTCTCTAACCATTGTAGCAGTGATCTAAATATCTTAACAAAGTTTTCTTAACAACTATCTATAAATCCTCTAACAAGGTTTCATTTCTATTGAATTTTCTAAAGTCCTCTAACAAGGCCACTCCTAATAGAGTGACACCTAATAGTGTGTTTTGTCACCTTTACCAGGGTTGGCTCCTAACGAGGCTCACTACAGAAGAGTGAAAATCAATAACTAGTTATAACTGGTCATTTTTCCCAAACTGAATTTCCATGTTAAATATTCATGTCACTTTTTTTCATGCTATTTATTTCATGTGTATGAAACTAAGTTAAGTAGGGTTAATCACAAATAATATCCAAATATTTTCATTTATTGTTTTACTATTTCTATTTTAGTGTTTGTTGAGTTACAACATTTACTAGTGTAAACTGGGTGCCTATGTATTTACTGAGCATCAGTATTTTTAGTGAAGTTTATGTTATGTACTAACATCTAAAATTTTAGGGATTTATTTTAGTGGTACCTAATTTACCCATCCCCTCTCAGTTACTCCTCTTATATTTCCAATAATTGGTATCGAACCTTCTTTGTGCTTTTAGAGAAAGGTTTCAAGGACCTAAGCTAAAGGTCAAGATGTCTTATAGGAGAGAGATTCCCAAGATAAATAGAGATAGCTTTGAAGCATGAAAGGAACATATGAAGTTGCATCTGGAAACCATCACTAATTTAGACTTAAAATATTTGAAAAATACTTAGTAGGATCCTACTAGAACATTGAGCTTAAAACAAATTATTGAAAAATAAAAATCATAACATCATGATGATTGACAATGCATCATCTCTTAACTATGTTGAATTTGATGAAGTCAAAGGATGTGCTACTTCTCATGACATGTGGACCAAACTAAATGATATCTATGGAGGTAATGATAATGTGAAAAGAGCCAAGGCATAAAGCTTGAAAGGTTAGTTTGATCAAATGAAAATGAGCGAAGATGAAAACATTGTAAAATATGTTGAAAGAATCAGAGTTGGTATCAGTGTCATCAAAGCCTCTAGAGGAAAAATTACAGATATGGTAGTGATAAGAAAGGTATTTAGAACCCTTCTTCCTATCTATGTAATTAGATTCTTTGTTATTCAAGCAATGAGATGTGATCCACATAAAAAGATAAATTTGGATGGTCTAGTTGGAAGATTGATTGCATTTGAACTAGATAACTATGATAATTATACTCCTAGTTCTAGTAATCTTGAGTCCACATTTGAAGCCAAGGTATCACTCAAGAAGAAAGATAAAGGTCTAAAGGAAAAAAATTTGAAAGTGAAGAGGAAGACAATTTTGACTATGATCTATTGAAGTATTTCTTGCAAGAAAATACTCTAAAGGAAAAGGAAACTATAAAGGTAAAATCCCTTTAATTTGTTTGTCTTGTAAAGAAATTGGACATTTGTTGCAAGATGTCCAAAAAGAGAGATGGCACAACAAGTACCAAGGCAAGAAGGATTTCAAGAACTTTAAGGACTACAATGAAAAAGGTAAGACATCTTGTTTTATGGCTAAAGATTGAGACAGTAGTGAAGATGATGAAATGGTTTATATTGTTATAAAAGATGAATTTTTTTGATGAAGGTGATAAAATGGCATTTATATCTCATGTTAGCAAAAATGATACATGGGTTATTGATAGTGTCTACTCACATCATATTATTGGTGAGAAAATTTTTTTTGAACATATGTAACATTATGATGGAGGATGTATGAGATTTAGAAACAATGAACCATGATGCATAAAGGAAAAATTCTGTATCTCACTAAACACTGAACTTAGATGTGATAATTCATATTGGGTTGAAGCTAAAGAAAAATCTACTAAGTGTGGCATAGTTGAATAACATTGGATTCAAGGTAGAATTCATGAATGAGAAGGAAAAGCCACTAGATGGAATAGGAAATCTAGTTGGGTCTAACAATAGGTAACCTATCCTGCCTAGATCTCAGTGAAAGTTTATGTTTTATTGCTCAAGTAGAAGAAAGTCGGTTGTGGCATAAAAGGTTATGTAATGTGTGTATATGAGCAATGTTAATATGCTAATAGAAACCAAATTTAAATAAAGCTTCTAAAAAGTAAACAAAATTCATAAACTTCAAGATAGACTAAGATGAGCTCTCAATTGAGAATATGAGCCATTAATGGGCTCTCTCAATGAGAAGCTCTCTTGTTGAGTAGATTTGTCTAAATAGATAGGATGTATGCTCAAGATTATGCTTCAAAAAGGGCTTCAAATGGAGTTGGAATTTGGGTGTGGGTGTATGGTTTTGATGTAAAATGGCTTTTTAAAATGGCATTATGACTTTACTTCATGGATTGTGTTAAAATGACTTGGGAGAGGATTCCTTAAATAGGCAAAGGGCTTGAGGGATTGAGGGCTAAGATGCAAGGATGGGAAAAAGCTCATGGAGGGCTCAGATTGCATGAGAAGAGAGCACATGGATTGTGCTTCCTTACAGCCAATCAAGGAGTGACACATGTCACATGGTGAGAGGATGGAGGAAAGGGGAAGGATGAGTCAACAAAGGAGGCTCAAGGGATAAAATCTTCATGAAGACCCTCATAATGACTTGTAAGAGCAATAAAAGGGCTTGGAAGAGTCATTTATGGCCTAGTGGGCTTCATAAAGTTTTATGGTTGAGATATTTTGAGGGTGATGAGAGAAATTTCGACTTGGACTTGATTAGAAAGGTTTTAAGCTTGCTTAGGCTTGTGCAAATGATTAGAGGATGGATTAGGATGGTTTAGGATTAGCTTAGGGATAGGCAAGTGGATGGCATTTAATGAGGGTGGGTGAAGGAGGAGATATTTGTTAACTTTGGCTTGGGTTAGTAAGTCTTAACCCATGTTTAGGGAATGTGACAAGGTTAGGAGGGGATTAGGATTAGGGTTTAAAGACATCTTCTAGAAGAGTCTAGACTTTGGATGAGGATAAAGACTTTCTAGAATAGTCTAGAATTTCCTAGGATGAGGATGAAGACTTTCTAGAAGAGTCTAGAACTTCTTAGGATGAGGATAAAGACTTTCTAGAATAGTCTAGAACTTCTTCGGATGAGGATAAATTAGAGTTTTAGGAAATAAATAAAGTTTTATTTATTTCAAGGGTTTGGGTTGAGGAGATATTTATTAAAACTTTTTTAATAAACATGAGGATTAATATTTAATCTTAATTAAAAAAATTTGAGTTGGGATTAGGGGTAGGAAATGATGGGATTAGCCTTTAATTAAAATTAAAGAAGGATTAGAAGATTTTGGAAGAGGTTAGTGGCCTTAAGGAAATTGGCCAAGTTTTGGGCAAAAAATAAATTTTTTATTTATTTTGAGTTTTTTGGTCAATTTATTAATTAAATAATTAATAAATAAGGAAATAATGTTTAAATAAGATTTAAACATTTTTGGGAGGAATTCCTTAATTAAATATTGTTAATTAAGATAAAGGGATTTAATGGCATAAAAATAAATAAATTAATTAAATAATTAATTAATTAATAAATGATGATGTCATCAAAAATTTTTCAAAAAATAAAAATACTTTATTTTCTAAAGGTTTTTAGGTGTCTACATTTTGCCCCTCTTTGATGTGATGCCGCAAGTGGCATGGCATCAAAGATAAGAAAATAAGATGCCCAAGGCTAGAGCAGAAAAGGAGAGAATGGACTGCAAGATGCCCCCTCAAGAAGGTGACGGGGAGAGAAAGACTTCTTGAAAAGTACAAGAAATTGAGATGAGCTAAGACACAGGTTTGGCAAAGAGAAGGGGTTGAATTAGCTCAAACTCTCACTACGAGAGGATGATAAAGGGAAATCAGGGGCACAAGAGGAAACAAGCTTAAGATCTCAGGGATTGCAGAGGATGAAGGAGCGGAGCACTATAAAAAAGAATCTAGGATAGGGAGATGGATGATAGGATGATAAAGCTGATGCAACAGGATTTCAAAGAGTCAAATTGGCAGAAGATGGGTTTCGGAGATCCCTAGGACTAGGATTGTGGATCTCGAAAGATGAGGCTTGGTGGATTGATTGGATTGGTGGATCCCTAAGACTAGGATTGTGGATCCCTAAAGCTAAAGGTGAGGAGTGATTCAAAGAGATACTGATGCATAAGGTGGGGTAGGAGAGAAAGATGCTTGATATGGATGCGGGATAATGGAGATGAAGAAAAACCATTGAAGCTTTTTGAGCGGGGGGGATACTTCAAAGAGAAGTACCACCACGTAGTTGAGCACTAGATTTGCTATAGGACTGTTGGTTAATTGCCAAGGTTACCAAGAACATCAAGGCCTTTTCACCAACTGTCTAGAGGACTGATGGACTGACTCAAAACAAACATGCAAGGATTGCCCCAGCATCATACATGAGTCCAAGAGGAAGCAGTGTCGAACTGACACTGGGTAACCCACAAGCAGAAAAGAAAAATAAACAAAAGACTTGATCAAGACCTTACGCTCAGATTGCCCCATTCCTAGCATACCATGATATGGAAGATTGTGGCAACCTTGAGGAGGAAACAAAAAGATTTCTTGGAAAAGATATTTCAAGACCCAAAAGGGAAGATTCCAAATCAAAAGAAAGTGAAAATCCAAAAGAGAACCGTTTGCCAATGAGATGGGTAGGATGAGGTACTAACAGACCAAGATTAGACATGAGGAAAGCTATATCCTACAAGGATCTATCGGAGAGCACCTAAGCCGATGGATCTGGGTGAGTGATGCATCTGGCAAGCTAAACTAAGAAGGATAACACTTTGGTGACAAGAGATCTAGCTAAAGGATGCATTGGAATAGCTAACCAATATGTGCGATGTGTGCAAGATGCTGATCAAGGAGGAACTAACACAAAATCTGGATAGATACAATGATACTAAGCTAAAGAGGATGTACAAGCTGATGAACCAAGATATTTACAAGCTGAAGCTGACCAAGATAGTTACAAGTAGGCAAAAGCTCAGGATGATAGGATAGTGGGATGGTTCGATGTTGTGCAAGATGCGAAAGCTAAGGGTGGGGTGATAGAGAAAGATATGGATTTGGCAGGATGCATCCAATGATGATGAAAGATTTTGTGACCAAGGATAGCTAGAGGAGTAGGATGAGATGGCTAGATAGGATGGTAGATAGCTAGGATTATGATGGATATAAAGAGATGACATTGGGTTTGCATGAGGATAGCCTAGAGCTAGATACCAATGACAAGGGAGGATGGACAAGACAAGATCTCCAAGGAATATATTGCCCCCAATCAGAAGATAACATGTGGAAGGAGGTCTTATGATGGATGTGATAGGATTGAAGCTAGGATAGAAAAAGCTGAAGGGGCTAGGGAGATGGATGATAGTTGGGATGATTGGTTGAAGTTGCAGGAGATTAGTGGACGGTGTGAGATGGAAGATGGAGGGTGGAGGATAGGTGGATAGATTGGAAGATGGAGTTGGATGTCAAGAGATGACCAAAAGCATGAGGGTGATAGGCTAAGCTAGGGATGGCGGGATTACGCATGATTCTTGTTTGCCAAGTTTTCATCATGGTACTTGTCCAAGGCGCTTGGATTGCCAAGTTTTCACCACTGGACACTTTATTTTTCTTTACTTTTTTTTTGACTTTTTGACTTTGGACTTAGCTAGAATGATTTTGGCTTTCTTCAGCTATTTTGGCTTTTTTGGGATTTTTCACTAGCTATTGGAATGTTCAATTTTGTTGCTAGTTGTTGGTACACTAGATGTGTGATTTATGCAATAGATTGGATTAGATAGGATTTATGGTAAGAGATGGAGGGATGAAAAGGTTGGAAAGGAGCATGAGATGGGGATGCTTGCAAGAGCAACATTGGCACATGTTGGGACGGGTATGAAAAGAGCATATGGGGGATAGATGGTAGATGCAGGCATGATGGAGGATTTGTGGAAGTGTGCTTGGGGATATAGGCACCCAAGATGGAGTTAGGAGATGGGGGACATGAGTCACTAGATGGGGGATTAGCAATGGTGGATGCCATTATGCATTGGGTTTCAACTTTTTTCTTGGGGATCCACATGGTTTTGGATTTTCTTTTCATAGGCTGTTGCATTGTTTTGCATTCTTTGATTGGATTTTTCCTTTTTGGAGTATGTCTTTTAGAATAGACATATGATTTCCTAGGATGTGGATTTTTAGCTTTATGCATTTTGAAGTTGGCATTCACATTGCTGTGGTAAGCTTTGGGAAGATGGTTAGGAGAAGCTTTGTGAGATGGAGAGGATATGAAAGAGCATGTAGGGGGATGATGATGGATGATGTGCCCTGATATGTGCCTTTGTTGATCTTGCATAGGAATGGATGGAATAGGATTTTTATGATGGCTGATAGGAGGATGGAGGATAGTAGATTTTGGGACATAGAGACCCAAAATGGATTTAGCGGATGAAGGGGGGATATGGTAGGTTGTTTTGGGTTGCAAAGATGGTGGAGGGGGGATGACATAAGATTTCTTGAAGGAGTGATGGGAGGCTGGCATGGTGGGCTTGGAGATAGGCTTGGTTTGGGGGTGTGGTGTACCAACACCTTTAGATGGTGAGCCTTTGGATACATATCCAAGACCATGAAATCCTAAATTTTTTTGTGCAATAATAGGCTCTCTGATTCCTTGCTCTTGTGGTCCTAAACCTTGACCTTGATAATGCCATCGATTGAGCATTTGAACAAGCTGAGGAAACTTTTTGCTTGCAGAAAATGGTAGAAGTGATTTATTAGGTGTATTGCAATGGGGAGATACTGTTCTTAATTGTTCTGCTAAGAGAGGGCCACCGTGGATGAATGTAAGTGAACCAAGAGGGTAGATTATAGATGGTGGAATAGCTTGGATAGGTGGTAAGATGGAAGCATGGAGCGGGGGAGATGGAAGGATAGGATCTTGATGTAGCTGGTGGGATGACAAGATATCTTGTAGTGGAGGAGATATGGCTTGAGGTTTTGGAGATGGAGGAGATGGTGACTGCACTATGGATGGAAGACATGGTACAATGATATCTTCATTTATGCTTTGGGGGATGTCAACATGCTTTTGGGCAGGATCTTGATAGGATTGGTTTGGAGTGGATGGTGTGATAGGAGGTGAAAGGATGGATTCTTCAAAGGCAGTGGATGGATAGATGGGGGATTCAGTAGTGGAGATGGGTGAGTAGAAGATGGATGCATAAGGGTCATTACAAGAGATTTGGGAAATGCTTGGAGGCGATGTGGATAGGATTTGGAGGGATTTGATAGGTGGTGGGATTTTGATGCTTGCGGGAAGTGGAAGGATTTTAAGCAATTTGATGGATGGTATGGGGATGATAGCTATGGGAGATGGAGGTGATATTATAGATGGGGAAGCTTCATCACTAACTACTTCACATGGTTGGATTAGATGACATGGCTTATCGACTATTGGAGGCAACTTTTCTTGTATTTCCTCTAGGAGATTCCTTGGAGACTCGTGTGTCGAAGGTGGAGGTGGATTGACAGGAATAGCTAGTGTGATGGGGGTGGAAGATTGGAAGCTTGGTTGATGGGGTGATGGAGGGGAAGTTGGAATATCAGATGGCATGACTAGATAGTTTGGAATAACTCTTAGATTTTGGGGGATGCTTGGGGGAATGTTTCTAAGGCTTTCAATATACCCGTCATAGTCAACAAGATTTTCATCATCATTGGAATATGAGGTGGCTGGAGCAAGGACAATGCAACCAAACACATCATGATAGGATTGGTACTTCATGCTTTGATGATGAGTTTGATGGGGATGGGGTCTTGCATATGGATGAATATGGAAGCTCATGGTTGGATTTGGGTTAAGTACAGATTTTGGATTGGTTGATGAAAGATTTCCTAGGGAGAGTCAAAGTTGCATGACAGACCTAAGGAGGATTGGCTAGAGATTTTTGGTTGTCTTGTGGGTGGAAGACTTCAAGGGTATGCTATCAAAAAGTGAGATTTTTTCTTTCTTATGTGCTGGATTTGGTGGTGGCTATGTCAACTTGAGGATAGACTAATGATCCTATGGGCATGACACGAGATTGACCACTTGTGGATCCCAACCTTTAGCTCAAGGTGATGAGGGATGCAAGTGACAAAGCTAGATTACCCTAGACAATGCTCTGTTAGAGGGATAACCTTGGTGAGATTGGTTGATTAGTAGGATAGATTGATTGGATAGAAAATTTTGGCAAAGTGACAATAACTCTTTAAAGGCTTGGGTGATTTTGGATTGGGTTGCTAGCTGGCTAGGGGGATGATTTGGATGGACTTTGGATTTGGGATTGTTCTAAGGCAAAGAACTAGATAGATTCAGTTGCAGCGGGGGAGCTTGGATAATTTTTTGATAAGGCAGTGACTACGCTAAGTATGCCTTAAGCTGGGAGATTTCTACTTTTCTAGGATTTCGACCAAAATTGGCAAACATTCATTCAAAAGCTATGAACAAACAAGTAGACAAAAGTTTTCAGCAAGCACGTCAAACACACCAACATCCTAGGAAGCTTTCTACAAGGATGAAATTTGGTTTAGCTAGGAAGTCCTCGATATACGCAAGGTACGTGAGGCTCAAATTCGTAGATGAAACCAAAATGATGTCATACAGCCGAGAGGAGCGGTAACCCACTTCTCCTCTTTCACTTCTCAAGGGTATAAAGTTCCTTGAGGCTTAGCCTGAGTGACAAAATTTTGATCCCAAGAGAGGTGTCTTTGGATTCACCTCCTGATCTTTATACTCCGCCAGAACGCTGGAGTTGAGGTCGTCCCAAGGGGTGATGAAATCCCCAAGCAGGCCTCCTAAAAGGTGTAAAACAAGACCACATACATGATCTTGGGCTTTAAAAGACATGTGTTCATTCCAATTGATGATTTAGATTTTGTAAGCTATGATTGAAGACACTTGTGATTATGGCATACAATGTTCATTCCAATTTGACAGCGTCGTTAGCATAATGGAATTTGAGAGATTGTCAACATAAGAAATGTGAGCATCATTGAAAATGCATCAAAACCATGCGATGTTCATATATTGTTAGGCATTCAAGATTGAGTGTGAGTTTGTTTTAAGCCCAAAACAAAGATGTGTGAAACTTGATTGCCAAGCGCGCGCTCGGAGGCCCTCCACGTTAAGATTTGTCCAATTTTTATGCCCAAATGAAGTGTGAGTGATATTAATGCACATTCAAGGAATTTTCATAACTTAGAAAAACCACTAAAGGCCCAAGTGAGTGGAGTTTGATCTTTGTGGAGCACTTAACACCCTCTTAGGTAGACCCATCCCCATAGATGGCACTCAGATTACAACCAATAGTTAAATTGATGGGTGATTAAAGAGGGTGAGTCCAACTACAAACTTACTCAAAGCGTTTTTATTAGTTTTTATAACTTAGAAGATTTCAAAAATGTGGATTCTTTTTATGCCCCAAAAGATGATTATTTGATCTATGGAATTTAAGATTGGATTTGTTGTTTTAATCATGCATTCATAAAAAAAACAAACTTGATTTTAATCCATGGCACTCAAGAGTGATTTTAGCAACATGCATTCAAAGAAAAGTGATTAAACATTCAAGTTTTTTCCTTTGAGCATTCAAGATTTGAGATTTTGTGTGTTGTTTTAAGAACTTTGAAGTGCTTTGTTTTAACCTTAGATCATTCAAGATTGTTTTGGACTCAAAAGTGAAAATGACTCTTTGGACTTTGGTTTTCATTCAAGATTTTGTGTTCTAGTTTGCATATTTTAAGCCCAAAAATGATATTCCTAGATTGTTTTGATGCATGAAAAACCTAAGAAACATTCAAGATTTTGGAACAAGACATTTGTTTGGAACAAATAACAAAGCTTTTAGGAGAATTTTTGGCAACCATTTAGGACTCTTAGTTTTCATGAGATTTTTAAACTAACTTTAAAGTATTTGCAAATGAGGTTCATTTTATCCTTGATTGATGCTTTGAGTTTGATTTAGATTTTAGTGTGCACTTAGTGTTGATTTTGAACCTTTTGAAATGGAAACTTGAAGTTCTTTTTAAATTCCCAAAAATGAAGTGTTCTTAACTTTGCATAAATGCATCTAAAACCTTGATGTTGCAAGGATGCAAATGATTAGATTGGTTTACTTTCACTTGTTAAAAGATTTTTTCTTTTTTGCAAATTTTTAATTTTTTAATGGATTTAAGTATGATTTGGGGGTTCATTTTAAGCACTAAAAAGAAGTGTGTATGATTTTTTTTCCTTAAAAAAATAAAAATGGCCAAGATCTCCCACAAGAAGAAGAAGAAGAAGTAGATGGAATAAGAAGAATATAGACAAGAAGAGGAAGAAGAATTCCAAGTGCTTTGTCCACCTATAAGCTTGAAAAATCTGCAAATACTATGAGATAGACTATGAGTTCCTTTGTCTTCTTCATGTTCATGTGGACCTACAAAACCAATTTATACAATCCTACCAATCAAAAAAACAAGAAAAATTAGCCAAAATCAGCAAATGACATACAAAACTTGACTAAAAAAGCTAATGAAGATGACCCATGCGGGGTCCCACCTGACGTGCCAAAATGTATATGAGCAATGTTAGTATGCTAATAGAAACCAAATTTAAATAAAGCTTCTAAAAACTAAACAAATTTCATAAACTTCAAGATATACTAAGATGAGCTCTCAATTGAGAATATGAGCCGTTAATGGGCTCTCTCAATGAGAAGCTCTCTTGTTGAGTAGCTTTGTCTAAATAGATAGGATGTATGCTCAAGATTATTCTTCAAAAAGGGCTTCAAATGGAGTTGGAATTTGGGTGTGGGTGTATGGTTTTGATGTAAAATGGCTTTTTAAAATGGCATTATGACTTTACTTCATGGATTGTGTTAAAATGACTTGGGAGAGGATTCCTTAAATAGGCAAAGGGCTTGAGGGATTGAGGGCTAAGATGCAAGGATGGGAAAAAGCTCATGGAGGGCTCAGATTGCATGAGAAGAGAGCACATGGATTGTGCTTCCTTATAGCCAATCAAGGAGTGACACATGTCACATGGTGAGAGGATGGAGGAAAGGGGAAGGATGAGTCAACAAAGGAGGCTCAAGGGATAAAATCTTCATAAAGACCCTCATAATGACTTGTAAGAGCAATAAAAGGGCTTGGAAGAGTCATTTATGGCCTAGTGCGCTTCATAAAATTTTATGGTTGAGATATTTTGAGGGTGATGAGAGCAATTTTGACTTGGACTTGATTAGGAAGTTTTTAAGCTTTCTTAGGCTTGTGCAAATGATTAGAGGATGGATTAGGATGGTTTAGGATTAGCTTAAGGATAGGCAAGTGGATGGCATTTAATGAGGGTGGGTGAAGGAGGAGATATTTGTTAACTTTGGCTTGGGTTAGTAAGTCTTAACCCATGTTTAGGGAATGTGACAAGGTTAGGAGGGGATTAGGATTAGGGTTTAAAGACATCTTCTAGAAGAGTCTAGATTTTGGATGAGGATAAAGACTTTCTAGAATAGTCTAGAATTTCCTAGGATGAGGATGAAGACTTTCTAGAAGAGTCTAGAACTTCTTAGGATGAGGATAAAGACTTTCTAGAATAGTCTAGAACTTCTTAGGATGAGGATAAATTAGATTTTTAGGAAATAAATAAAGTTTTATTTATTTCAAGGGTTTGGGTTGAGGAGATATTTATTAAAACTTTTTTAATAAACATGAGGATTAATATTTAATCTTAATTAAATATTTTGAGTTGGGGTTAGGGGTAGGAAATGATGGGATTATCCTTTAATTAAAATTAAAGAAGGATTAGAAGATTTTGGAAGAGGTTAGTGGTCTTAAGGAAATTGGCCAAGTTTTGGGCAAAAAATAAATTTTTTATTTATTTTGAGTTTTTTGGTCAATTTATTAATTAAATAATTAATAAATAAGGAAATAATGTTTAAATAAGATTTAAACATATTTGGGAGGAATTCCTTAGTTAAATATTTTTAATTAAGATAAAGGGATTTAATGGCATAAAAATAAATTAATTAATTAAATAATTAATTAATTAATAAATGATGATGTCATCATAAATTTTTCAAAAAATAAAAATACTTTATTTTCTAAAGGTTTTTAGGTGTCTACAATGTGAACTTTGATAATCTAATCAAGATAAGAAAGAAGAAAAGATTAATAGGTCTACCTAGTTTGAGAAAACTTGATATGGGCCTATGCAAAAATTGCCAAATTGGTAAGATGGGAAAGACAATTTTCACAAGTAAGCATAATCATTCTGAATGGAGCTAGTTCATTTAGACTTATGTGGACCTATTGGAATAGAGATCTATAGTTGAGATAAGTATTTGATTCTTTTTATTGATAATTATTCTAGAATGATGACTAAAATGCATCTAAAAAAAAGTCTGAAGCATTTCAAAAATTTGAGTGTTATCTGGAAAGAGTAGAGAAAGAAACTAGAAAAAAACTAGAGTGTTTGCAATCAAATAAAGGTGTTGAATTCATTTCCAATGAGTTGAATGAATTTTGCATTGAAAGAGGAATTAAGAGTCAACCCCTAGAACACCATAGTAGAATAGTATGGTTAAAAGAAGGAATGGATTCATCATGGATTATGCAATAACTTTAATTATAGAAAAGAGTGTTGCCATCAAATATTGGAAGGAAGCAATTAGTATGACAATGCATACCTTGAACAAAGAATAGTTGAAGAAAGACTCAAACAAAATTCTTTATGAACTATTGTATGGCTACAAACCCAATGTAAGTTACTTGAAATTATTTGGTAGAAAATGTTATATCTTGATGAAATCTAGGAAAGGTAAAATTGATGTCAAGGTGATAAAGGAATATTCCTAGGATACTCCTACAAGAGAAAAGCATATAATTGTTTGAATTTATAAACTCATAAGATCATAGAATGTGCATATGTAATAATTGATGAGTTCATAGAAAAGATTGAAGAAGAAAGCATCAAGGAACCTAAGGATTACAAAAAGTATGTCTACTATGAACCTATTATATTATCAAATCAAATTGGAATTCAACACACTTCACCTCCTGAGTCCCCAAAATCTCCAAAAGCTACTAAATTGCAACTAGTGCAAGCTGAGTCATAGTATGCAAGACCCGAATCATAGTCAAAAGCTAATGAGATATTGCTAGAGAAAATTAAGTCTGATGGACCTAAGTCATAGACAATGGGAGCTAAGTTTGATATAGAAGATCATGGCGAGGCTAGTGAAACAAATTCTAAATCCAAAGAACCTATGTTACAAAGATATGTTAAAAGGCACCATGCACCTAATTAGATCATTGGACTCAAGTCATATGGAACAATGAAAAGAAACAAATTGAAATGTACATGTTTTCTTACTAAATTTGAACATAGATCAGTGAAATTTTATTTGAATAATGAAAGTTGGATTGAAGATATGAATGAAGAAATAGAACATAGAGAGGAATAAGACTTTGACTCTTGTACCTAAACCCAACGATAAAAATGTAATTGGCACAAGGTTTTAAGAAATAAGTTGAATGAAGATGGAGAATTTTCAAGAAACAAAGCAAGGTTAGTATGCAAAGGTTATTCTCAAGAAGAAGGTAATGATTATGGAATTTTTTTTCTCCTATTGCTAGACTAGAAGGTGTTAAACTTTACTTGGTTATGTTGCACATAAAGGATTTAAAGTTTATCAAATGGATGTAAAATCTAAATTCTTTAATGGAATTCTTAAAGAGGAAGTTTACATAGAACAACCAGAAGTTTTTGTGGATTCTAGCAACAGGGATACAATCTATAAATTATACAATGCATTGTATGGTCTCAAGCAAGCTGCCAAAGCTTGGTATGAAAGACTTCATAACATTGGTTTTCAAAGAACAAATGATAACATCACCCTGTATATCAAAGAAAGAAATGATGAAAAAATTGTGTTGGCTAAAATATTTGTGGATGACACTTTATTTATAGGAAATGATGATTTATGTAAGACATTTTCAGAAGAGATGAGTAAAAATTTTGAGATGTCCATGTTTGGAGAGATAAAATTCTTTGTTGGATTAAAAATCTAGCTAAAGGAAGATGGTATCTATATTACTCAATCCAAATATATGAAGGAGATACTAAAGAAATTTGGATTAGAAGATTCAAAACCAATTAGAACACCTATCTCTACTGGACATAAGCTTTCCAAAAATGATGATACAAAAGAGGTAGATTATACCTCAAACAAATCAATGATTGGACAATTGTAATATGTGGTACACAGAAGGTTTGATATTGTATTAGCAATTAGTATGGTAGAAAGATTCTCAAAATATCCCAAAGAAAATCACAATCATAAGGTATCTGAAGGGTACTAAAGACTATAGATTATAGTACAAGAAAGGAGGCTATTTAGATTTGAAATCCTTCACAGAAGTTGATTTGGTAGATAGTGTTGATGATAGGAAGAGCACTAATGGTGGACCATTATTTCTTTGAAAAGACTAATGTCTTGTAAAAGCAAGAAGAAGAATTGTATTTTTCAATCTACAACAGAGGAATAATATGTGGCAACAATAGTTAATTTTTTCAATGTTGTTTGGTTCAAGAAACTATTTGTAGGTATGAAGAGATAAACCAAGAATCAAGTGGTTATATTCTCTAATAACACCAGTGCAATCAATATATCAAATAATCCTATGATTAATAGCAAAACCAAACACATTTCTATAAAATGTCATTTTTTGAGAGAGTTGGTAGAAGATAAAGAGGTAAGATTAGAATGTGTGATAACTAAATAACAAATTGAATTTATATTTACTAAGACATTACCTAAGGATGCATTTTTGTATCTAAGAGATAAGTTAGTGTTCATTCCCATATTTGATGCTCACTAAATGAAGTTTAGTTATGCATTGACTAGAACATGTTAAAGATCAGCCAGTTGATGTAGTATTCAAAGGGGCATATTACATATGAATCAGTACATGAGGTACACTAATATTCTTAAAACATTTCCTTTGGCATGTGATGTCAAAGAGGGAGTGTTTTTAGTCATAATATTGCTATCATATCTCAGAAATTTTGTTTGAAGACATCAAAAATGGAGAACTTGATCTGACATCATAAAAGAAGAGTTTTCTATCAGAATAAAATATTGAAGTTAGAGTTTTGTTGACAAAGGGAGAAATTGAAGATAGAGAGAGCTCACATTGATTGGGGTAGTTCTCATGGATGAGAATTTGAATGAAATTAAGGATATGTTTCTTACTTTATTATTGCTCAAAAATTTAATTGCATTGTGACATGTTGTGTTGCCATCAATGCCAAAGAGGGAGATTGTTGAAAAAAATTAATTAATTGTGTATTGTCTTTGATGTTATACAAAATGTCATATTATTTCCAGTCAATGTATGGCGAGCTCACTTAGGCGGTGAAGATAGTTTCTTATGTCTAGTAAGCATTCTAGAGTTTGCCACATTCAAAGTAAAGTGTGTACCAAGTTCACTCAAGAAAAAAATAGAAGTTCCCAGAAGTGGAGTATTAATTGAGCTTACTTAGTTAATGAAAGAAATGTTGGATGAAACCAATATTAACTAAGCTCACTTGGTTACCAAAGGAAGTTTGTGAAGATGCAGTGTTAACTAAGTTCACTTGTTTAACATAGGAAAATCATTTAGGTGTTAGTGTCTACTGAGCATGGTCAACTAATGAAGGTTTTCCTTGTTCTCATATATCGAGTTCAATTCATTTGTTTATTAGTTCTATTTGACTAAGGAAATGAATATTAATTATTTTATTTTGTATTCAAGCCAACTTGACAATGTGTATGATATAAATATAAGGTAAAGTTGAGGATTGAATGTGTGCAAGAAATAAAATATTTGAAGATGCTTAGAGGAAGAAAATTAGAATGATAAGAAGAATATCCTTGTTGAGCTACAAAGATACATTTGATCATAAAGGATCAACTATACAATCCAAAATTGAGATCTATAATCAATAATTTACTTGCAGTAGAAATCAAGTCATATCATTATTACTCTCTAACCATTGTAGCAGTGATCTAGATCTCTTAATAGAGTTGGCTTAATAGCTATGTATAAATTCTCTAACAAGGTGAAATTTCTATTGAAGTATCTAAAGACCTCTAACAAGGCCACTCCTAATAGGGTGATTAAATCCTCTAATAAGGTCACACCTAACACTGTGTTTTGCAACCTTTAAGAGGGTTGGCTCCTAATAGGTCTCACTTTAGAAGAGTGAAAAATAGTAACTAGTTGCAATTGGTGGTTTTTTCCAATTTGGGTTTCCACATTAAATGTTAGTGTCACTTCCATTCATGCTATTTATTTCATGTGTATACAACTAATTTAAGGTTAAGCATAGATAATATCTAAATATTTTCATTTTCCAAGTTACTATTGCTATTTCAGTGTTTGTTGAGTTACAACATTTAGTAGTTTAAAACAAGTGCCTATGTATTTACTAAGCATCAATATTTTCAATAAAGTTTATGTTATGTACTAACATCTAAGGGATATGGGATTTAGTTTAGTAGTAACTAATTCATGCCTCCCCTCTCAATTAATCTTCTTATATTTCCAACAATACATGCTAAGGGTGGTCAACAAATGATTACAGTCATCAAATATTATGGCTTCTTTAGTGATCAAACATATTTCTCATAGAGGCCTTGATGCAATTACACCTATGACTTTTATTGTTGTAAACTTTAATAAACTTGTCCAAATGCATAATAGATATTAGTATTCCAAGTATATCAATTTATGAGGAACTTATAGACCAATATTGATGGTGCATTCCATGTCCAAAAAAATAGAGGATCTAAACCTTCATTTCTGATAGCAAGCCTCTCAATCATTGATTTTAATTCATCATAAATAAAAGGAATCATATATTCAATGTTGAACTTGATTCATTTCAACACTATAAAGATTTTCTATAATGTTTCTAGCCTCAAGACTTTGTAGATAATATTTTCTCCATAGAACATAGATCAAAAAATGTTACCATTTACACCACGATCATCAGTACACAAAAAAATATTTCCTTGATACTGAATGATGAAAATATATGATGGACATTTGATGTGTATTCCAACATAAGGAGATACAATCTTTAATCTGTAGTTTGGTAATTATACAACTAACATATCAATAACTACATAGCCATAAGATAGTTATATAACAATTTATTGCAATTATGTCAACAAGAAGGTCATTTCTATATAAGAAACCTTTCTTGTCTTGGGAAACAAAAACGTCCATTTATGTTAGTGTAAAAGAGCCAATGAATGATATTGGATTAATATAAGTGAAGATATTTAATTAGGGTTGATTTGGTTATTAGAATTAGAATGGAATTGGCATTTAAAATTCTTTAATAATTTGATTTAGTTGTTTGGGTCTGCAAGATTAGAATTAGAATTTGAAATAAATAGAATTTGGTACATCCATTTACCCCCCAAAACTTAGATTGGGTATTTCATCTAAATAGGTGGAATTTCTCTAATTCTCATTTAATTCAAATTCACCCAAAATGAGAATTATATGATAATTTAAATGATTTCTTTTAGGTTCATCTAACTTTATTTTTTGGACTCACTTACTCTGTACCATTAATCTCAAGGTCTAATGTTGCTTTTCTTAGAATTTGTGCCACCTTTAGTTAATCTCAAGATCTCTTTTGGGATTTTTTGTTTCTCATTTTCTCTATAGCTAGCCTAGGGCTTGAAGGAGTTTATAATTTTTTTAGTGTATGGAGAATGAAGGAGAGCTTTATTTTGGTTCTTGTGTGGTTTTGTTGTTATACAAAATCAAGGTCACACACTTGACTTCTGTTTCTTATTGAAAGGTATGAAACCCCTTGAAAATCTAAGTTTCCCCACTTTTTCTTTTATAACTAGTTGACAAAAGTGAGCTCTTGCGTATAAGTGAAAAGAGTTTAGTCTCAATTTCATTTGAGTCTAGGTCTATGTCCCTTCAGGTTAGGTGAATCTATATCAAATTTTCCCTTCTCTCCCTCTCCTCATTCATAGCGAGGTGGGTTTTCATTTTCCTGAGTGATCTTATGAGTAGGTTAGTGACTACTTTGATAGAGATTCATTTTACTCATTCAATGATCAACTACATTCTATATCCATTTACTGTGTATCATTTTTTGAAAAACTAATGCTGGTAAAAAATTAGAAATCATCTTCTCCTTGGAAAGTTTCCTACCCATGAGGATGATTTCCCATGGAAAGCATTAAATGATGCATGCATATGAAACATATCCAAGTGATGAGGAAATACAATAAATTTTTTCAGTTATGATTATGACTCCCAAATAGGGTTCAGATTCATTGTGGCCCACATAATTGATCTTGGTGGAAAAATCAAATCTAATTTCTCCTCGGCAGGTTTTCGACCCATGAAGTTAGTTTTTTGAAAAGGAATTTTGGAATGAAAAGGGATGTTAATTGGTCCTCAAAAAGGTCTTCACACCTCATTTAGACATTTCCAACTTCAAGAAGAGTGATTGTCCAAAATTTGATTGAAAAAGGGGATGTTACTGGATAAATACAAATTGTCTTCTCCTCAATGGGTTTTCAACCGATGAGGACAATTTCCCAAATTTCAAAGAAAAATCAAGTTAATGATCAAGTTAGATTCATAAGTCATATTTAGAACATCTCAAAATGATACTAAAGAGAATTGAACTATTGCGTAAAAGAAATGATAGTCAAGATCTCAATTGGAAGGCATTCTCCCATAGGGTACACTAATGACAACTCTCTAAACCTTTAAAAAAATGGAAAAGTAAGAAATATTTTTATAGAAAGTTACCATTGATTTCAATAGAATAGGGAAAAGACCCTTATAGGGTTTGTTGATCTTTCACATTGACTGCTCAATGGGTATTTCCTTAAATTTCATCTATGTGGCACAAATTTTGAAGAACAATGGATGAATTAAGGCTGTCATATATAGAAACATAAATAGTTGAATGAGATACTACTTTTTTTCTTTGAACATTTATTCTATTAACCTACATAGATTTTTGAAAACTAGTGATTATCAATTGAAATGACCAATGAAGATGTTGGCACTAACTAATAGTTTATCAATTCAGCTCAAGACTAATGGGCTTTATATATATATATATATATATATATATATATATATATATATATATATATATATATATATATATATATATATATATATATATATATATTAGTCATTCAATGCTAATCACATTATTATTTTCAACGATTTCTTAAAGATTATAATGTTGTTCAAAACTACAAAAGGAAAGATAGTATTAAAAAAATCTAGATACATTCATTAACAATTTCAAAGGTTTGCAAACTTCTTCAAAGATCCAACAAAATGAAGCTCTTTGTTAATGTTCCAAAGATAAAGAAAAGTAGTTATTATAACTACCCACTAGTATATTTGGGTTTCATTTTTGACCTTTTTTTTTTGGTGACAGGCCAATTTGGCTTGTCAAAATCATTTCTTTTAAAGATGGTCCCGAAAACATTGAAATTTTGACAACACATAACTTTTTTTAAAAATATTTAATATTGTTGGGGATACATATACATATACATATAAATACATACATACATACATATATATGTGTGTGTGTGTGTGCATGTGTGTGTGTGTGTATGTATGTATATATATATGTGTGTGTATGTATGTATATATATATGTGTGTATATATATATATATATATATATGTATATATATATGTATGTATATATATATGTATATATATATATATGTATATATATATGTATATATATATATATGTATATATATATATGTATATATATATGTATATATATATATGTATACATACATACATATATATATATGTGTGTGTGTGTGTGTGTGTGTGTGTGTGTGTGTGTGTGTGTGTATGTGTATATATATGTATATGTATATATATATGAATGTATGTATATATATATGTGTGTGTATATATGTATATGTATGTATCTATGTATATGTATATATGTATACATATATAGATACATATACATATATACATACATATACATATACATATACATATATACATATATATATACATACACACACACACACACACACACACACACACACACACACACACATATCAAGTAAAACTTCATATATTCTTGTGGAAAAGTGTAGGCCAAAGGCTTTGGTGGCATGATGAAGATCTTTTTGGCATCATTCAATGTAAGGGTTTTCAGTGTTGAGTTGGTAGTATGGTAGGGAAACTAAGTCATTAAATTTTGATTCATTATGGTATAGTGTGATAGTAGACACTACCCAAATTCATTGGCATTTGATCACACCATCTCCATCCTCTTCGTCCACATTGAAATTGTCATTGACTGCCTCAAAAGCATATGTATAGGATATAGGCTTGCGGAATCCATACAACACCCTACAACAATTTGATAACAAACCAAAATTATGTCCTAGCTCATGGAGACCATGGGCCATTAAAATATGTCAAATATATTTTGTTCAAAAAAAAAAAGTTAAATATAAGCCACACCCCATTTGCATCAAGAAATCAGTAACAACAAGAACCATGCATGAATCTAGAGAATGAGGAAATCAATTACAAAATGAGCCACAAAGGCCTTACAAGATTTTCAAACCCAAGAGAAAAGTGATCAAGTTAGAGATAAAAGCATATCATATCCCTCAACATGTTGTTTCTAAATCATAACGTTAATCCAAGCTACTCTAGAATAGAAATCTCTTAAATGAGTTCTAGTTTGAGCATCATCTTCCATCTAGGGCATCATTTTTGTATGGCTTTGAAATATATTTTCATCTTTAATGTATTATGAATTGAATTTTGCATAAGTGTAACATTTTCTTTTATGGGGTAGGTCTTTTTAATTTAGGGGATTATGTTAAAATGTTAAAGGAGCATGCCATTTTGAATGTATAAGGAGGAATATTTTCAATGCCAAATATGCATTAATGCTAGGTGGGTAATTATTTTTCACATAGAGTTATAATGGTGATACAAATAAGAGTGTGTGGATAGGTCTTTGGGGAGGGTTTGTTTTGATTTTTATCATTATTATAAAAAATTTAGTAAAATGATGTTTCATACATCATTTTTTAAAAGTTATCTATAAATGCAAATATTTTGGGATTTTGAGTGATATATGGGAGGCTTTTAGGGATAAATATGTACTTTCTATGTTTCTTGTATGTTATTAGTTGATTATGTGGGTTACCTTTTGTTTGAATTTTGAACATCATAATTTATGGGGTTGAGGTTCCTTATGCATATTTTGAGGCATTGGTGGATGTTAGTTTCCTTATGTGCTCCCAAATTTGGTGGAGGTGACAATTTTGATATCAAATTTGTGGAAAGATGTAGATATTGGCTTTAAGCCTTTATATCCCCATCTTTGTAGCATTTTTAATTATTGTTTGAAGTAGTGTTATCATGAATAAGCCATAGATGTATGATGTATGATGTTCAATCTACTCTGTTTTATCCCAAATTATTTCTTCTAAAAAAATAGCCTCATCTTTCTCTCCCTCACTCTCACTTTAAAATCCAAACTTATCTCTACTTCTTTCAATTTTGAGAATAAAATGGTTCATCTTGTTATGCTATTTGTTGCTCATCCCTAATCGTTTGGTTATCCAAATCCTAGATGTTTAGAAAGGTATATTATAACCCCTTATATTTTTATTCAATGTTTATATAACATCATTTGTATTCATATTATATGTCTTTGTGAGGACTTTCTATTGACTTGTGCACCTTGAAGGACATCCTTTGTTATCACAATGCATCCTATGCCAGAAAAGGCACTAGATAAAGCTATATACACCACAACTTGTCGTTTCATTTATATAATTACATACCCAAAAAGACAATTAATGGAATGGTATACATTTTGAAAGTGAGAAATATTAATAAAATTTTCTAATAAACTAAGCCATGCCTCATCAAAGATTTAGCTAAGATGAGGTTAAATTCCTCCTTTGGTTTGACTAATTACAAGAACAACTTGAACTAAGGAATAAAGGTAGGCTATCACGTTGGCAGCTACAACATATCTATAACACATCAAATCGTTCAACACAAAAATTCTAATCTTATTTTAAGGTGACCTTTAAACATCACACATTAAGGAAAAAAATTATACATGTAGAAAGTAAGTCAACTTTGATTATTTAGTACTTTTAGCTTAGAAATCAAACCTTAGCATGTGATTTTTAAAAAGTAGAATGAACAAAAAAATTAGTAACTAAAATACTCACCTAAAGGGATTGAACTAATTGAAACAATATTTCATTCCTTAAATAGTATCCTTGGTAGGAAAAAAATCATCAGATTTTTTCTTGTTCCTTAACATAACAATCAAGGAAATGAGGAGAAGCACAAAAATGACAACTCTTAAAATAAAGCTCTGCACTGCATAGGTCTTCATATTTAGATCTCTGAAAAGCTTATACAAACAAGGCTAGGTATATGAATTCACACACACACACACACACACACACACACACACACACACACACACACACACACACACACACACACACGCATGCACACACGCACGCACGCACACACACACACACACACACACACACACACACACACACACACACACACACACACACACACACACACACACACACACACACACACACACACACACACACACACACACACACACCCGCGCATGCACGCACGCACACACGCACACATGCACACACACACAGACACACACACTCATGTATGCACACTCATGCATGCACACATAGACACACACATGAACACACACACACACACACACACACATAATCATGATATGTGAATGAGTTAGAGCTATAAGCTAAGTGGGAGAAGACAATTGATCTTTAAAATTGGGAATGCAACCTTTATTGGTGACTCTTTTACAATGTGTTGATTGATTTTTACTTAATTTTAATTATTTTAAATTGATGGAGTTTTTTGTAGAGGGATAGTTATTTCATGTCAGGTTGATCGATATGTGTGTGTGTGTGTGTGTGTGTGTGTGTGTGTGTGTGTGTGTGTGTGTGTGTGTGTGTGTGTGTGTGTGTGTGTGTGTGTGTGGTAATTTTGTATATTTGATGTAGCATAGGCATGTTCTCTTTAAATGCAAATATCAAATTTATTAGTTTCTTAAGATATGGGCTATTGCAAATGTTTAACATGATTTTTATGTTAAGAAGAGGTAGATGACAGATTAATTCATTTCTATTTTTTGTTGTGGATGGGCTTTATATATGGATTAGATATTTAGTATGAGGGTTAAATGTTTATAAAAGAGGTTTATTTTTCAACCCCATAAATAATATTCTAGTTTACAATCACAAAGATGACACTTTGAAATTAATTGTCCTGGCTTATGTCAATGTTGGAAAGTAGTAAATTGAATTGCCAATGGAGATGCCTTGATTTTGTAAACTAGTAGACATTGACATGATTTCAAGATAATACTTTATTACTTTAATCAATTCCAATATACTTTTTGACAATGTTATCATAGGGACTCCCATTTTGAACTTTAGATGATTCTACATATGATTTATTGAAGGTGATGAATTACTACATAATTTTTTTCTATGGCTCAATAGGGTGTCATGATTTGAGTCAATGACCAAAAACCATTATTGAGCTAGATAGTAGAATTATTTTTTCTGAGAAGGAAATGTGTGTTTTTGCAGATCAATGGGGGAGAAGGACTAGGAAAAGTCAATATAGGGGCCATTGATACATTATATAAGGATTAGTTCTCTATTAGATTTCTGAGCCTTTCCCAAAAGGCCTATTTTTTTTCTCTGTGAGTTACTTACTAAACTTAATATGATTTAATCAAGTTGACATGCTTTCATTGATGGATAGGAATCCCTACTAATGCTCAATCAAGTCAAAATTCTTTTTTGGCTATATGTAATCACAAGTTAGTTTCAATAGAGAAGAGGACATGATGCTTATTATTCATTCTGATATCTTTTCTATATCATAAAAGAGTCTATATTATAATTGATTGAATAGTATATATATTGAATAAGTTTTCTATAGTGGCATAATTTGAGGCTTTGTCTGCATTTGGTTCACAATTGTAGAGATGAAACTTTGAAAGAAACTTTCCTAGAATATGTCAATGATGGAAACCTATGAATTGAATTGCCAAATGAAATGCCTTGATTTTGTACACTACTGGAATTTGACATGCTTTTAAGTTTATCCTTTACTTTCATTAATTCTAATATACTTGTTGAATTTCAGATAATTGTTATTTGAAATATCTAGTATTAATTTTCCTTCATAAAAAATGATATGAGACCATTACTCAAAATTGATTGTTGAGCTAGATTTTAATATCACTTTTGCTAAGAAGGTAATATTGTGTTTGCACATCAATGAGGGAAGAGAAATTGGAACAATCAATATAGGGGCCCTTGGTACATCATATAGGGATTAGTCTCTATTAAACTTATGAACCATTCCCTAAAGGTTCATTTTTTTTTCTCTAGGAGTTTCTCACTAAACTTAATTTGATTTAATCAAGTGAAAATGCCATTTTGGCTATGTGTAGTCATAAGTTGTCTTTAGTACAAAAGAGGACAAGATGCTTATTATTCTTTCTAACTTTTTTACATTGCAAAATACCCTATATTAGCTTTATGGTCGATTGACTAGTAAATATAGTGAATTAATATGGTAGATGTTTCAATATTAATTTGATTCCTCAATACTTAATTTACCATTTTTCAATCTTTTAAAATAATATTCAACTCCCTCGTCATTTTACAAACATTTCAACATCCTTAAGTTTTGAAACTAATTTATCTACTTCCTTTCCTCTAAGATATACATGTATCTATCTTAGAGGAATTATAGGAATACCTTGTCTTATTGAAGCCAAATTATTATTGGAAATATCTACTATTAATTTTCCTTTTCCCATCCAAGTTTTTCTGTTTTGATCTCCACTAGGATCCATTTTATGTTCATTCTCTAGTTTTAATATACATTTTCCTTCCACCCTTGATATATAGGAAAGTGATCATAAGATGAAGTTACAGATATTTTCATTGATGAAAATATAGATTATTGACATGGTCATTTTCTTAGATAATAACTTTTGAATGGAAGTCCTTGATGAAAATTACCTAAGTATAGAACAAGAACAAGTATATAGTTAGATAGTTTTGGTTAGCAAGGACATAATACTTTTTAGAATTGGTTCAAATTTTTGATATATGTAATATTTATAGTGCACAAATGATTCAAATATAGTATTTTGTGCTAGTTTTTTAATTAACTCATATTTTGGGTGAATAGAGTAAAAATGACAGAGTATAGCAGTTGTTCAGAATAATTTTGGAGATACGGAAAATTGGCCTATCTAATTGAATTGTTTAATCAATTCAATTTCTTGGAATAGTAGGAATGATATAATATATGTTAAGCCTTGTATAATATAATTTTATATTTCATATTAGTGTTTGTGCTACAAATTTTGTGAAGATTTTTTGGTAGTCGACTATAAAGACTGGTTTTGTATGTGAGCATACAGTATGATCCTATGATCAATGTTATTTTTTATATGTGTGAACCTTGATAATGAATTTGATTATATGTAAGCTTTATTTTAGACTAATCATACATTGGCATGTTAGTATAATCTTTTTGGCATTGGTATACATTCCTTGTAATTGGATAATGAGTTTTTTATCAAGCAAGTGTACTTTTGTTTTTGTTAAACAATTTCTTAGAGGATTGAGAACTCTAGCAAGGTTAACTCTTGTAACAAGAAAAAAATATATGAATTGGGTCATAACTCTTCATAATGAACTTTTCATATTAGTGCATAGTTAGGTACCAACCCCAATGTGGTTTTCACTTAGCTAGGGTTTCCTCAAAAATAGGTCATTGTGTTATGAGTTCTATAATGTTCTATCATTTATTTTTTGATATAATTTTATGTAGATATTTATGGTTAGGTTAAAAAATTCTTCATTTGTTTGAAAGTGATGCAACACTTATTCATAAACCATCACCCCTAATTCCCATTGTTTTTTGGTCCTAACCTGATCTTGCCAAAACCATCCATACCTTTACTCACATTTGTTGTAGCAAAAAATTTTGATTGGCAACATACATAAAGAAATAATTTTTTTCAAAATCAATGCCAATATCTATATTGTATAATTCATTTAATTTTTTTAGATGCCATCCTTACTAAAGAGATAGTAATATTAAATTATTTAATTATTATTAGTTATATACAAGATACTACTAATGTTTGTTTGTTTATATTTCATATAATTTTTTAACGTGAATATTTACTTGTAAAGAAAGTCCACCACTAACAATATGAACCCAAAATAATTGCTAGATTTTAGTCTTAGTTCAAAAGAAATGGTGATGGAAAATGTTATTGTCCTTGCAAAAAATGCAAGGGCTTAAAGAATCAAAGAATTCTAATCACAAAAATGTAGAGACATTGTAGGCAACATGATCACATTGAAGGGAGAAAGGATTTTGGTCCTTTGATGAATGTGAATTTTAAAGTGGTGTAACATGGAGGTGTGAATATTGAAGTAGAAGGTAATTCTCCCATGGAAGAAGATGATCCTAAGGAAAAGAGCACAATTGAAGATGTTGGTATTGGTGTAACTGATAACATGGTAGACAATTGGATTGAAGAAGATATTATTGGCACAATTGATGAAGATGATGATAGTCATGAATCTAATGATGGTGATGAAGAGAACCTTGATATAATGATAATTGAAAAGGCATATGAGCCCTTGTACCAAGGCTCCCAAACAACACTTCTCTCTACTGTATTTTTGCTAGTAAAATTCAAAGTTATAAAATGTATATCCAATGTAGCAATCTTATGTATGCTAAGGCATTGTGTCATTTTTGTCATCTTCTATGTTCTCATACCATTAATTTTCTTTATATTAACAATGTATTTCCATAGGTTGATAGATGAGTGTTTGTTACCACCATAAAAAATTCTACCTCACTCTTACCAAGAATTATCAACCATTATGAAAGATATTAGAATGGGGTATCAAACAATACATGCATGACCCAATGATCATATTATATATCATAAAGAACATGAATTTGCAATAGAATGCCATGATTGTCACATTATTAGATATTAGATATTGATCAAATAAAATAACAAAAATGGTGTCTCACAAAGTTTTTCAATACATTCCCATTATTCTACATTTATAATGATTATTTAGGTGTACTAGCTTGGAACAATTTATGGATTACTATGCATGCAATAAAAATCAAGATGACATTATGAAAATGCCTGTGGAGGGTTTTGCATTTAAGGATGTAGAAGATAGTTGGCCAATGTTTAAAGAAGAACCTTGCAATCTGAAGGTTTCATTGGCAGCAGACGGTGTCAATCCATTAGATCTGTTTACTTGGTCTTGCCTATTTTTTTGTTATTTACAATAACATTCCTCTTTGGATGTCTGTCAAGAGGGAGCACATAATGTTGATGATGACTATAATAGACATTTTTTCTATTTAATAGTCATATAAATTGATTTATAAACATGGTATCAAAATGGTTGTAATAATTATGTTTTGTTTATGTTCATTCAACTAGGTCAGTACCAAGTGAAAGGTATGAATGTATATATTGAGCCCTTGATTGATGAGTTGTTGGAGTTATGAAATGGGGTCACTATATATGACATCTCTAGAACAATTGGCGAAAGGTGATTTCAGTTCCATAGAATGCTTACATTGACAATACATGATGCCCTTGGACTAACACATTTTTGTGGTATGTAAAATTGTTAATTCATATTTTTGGAATGTAATAGTACTAAAGTATTTTCATTATATATTTAAGTTGTGTCTAATAATTGTAAATATGAATCTTATGGTACACATATCATCCAATTATACATGACCCATCATTCAAAAAGTTTAGAAAACTACTTGTGTTTGATGAGCATAGACACTTTCTCCAAAAAAATCATAAGTATTGAATTGCCAAAAAAAATATGTTCAATGGGAAAGAAGAGGAGACAACATCAAAGCCACAAAGAATGACACCTCACATGTGGAAGCTAGAATACAATAGAATGAATCGTGAAGGTAATGTCATTCCATTTGATGCAGGTTTTCATATGAAATT
This sequence comes from Cupressus sempervirens, assembly GCA_028749045.1. Taxonomy (NCBI): domain Eukaryota; kingdom Viridiplantae; phylum Streptophyta; class Pinopsida; order Cupressales; family Cupressaceae; genus Cupressus; species Cupressus sempervirens. The sequence goes on from CM053789.1 coordinate 167,885,042, forward strand.
CAAATTTAGATACTATCTTTTGTTTAGTAATGATATAATTGATGTTCATGAAGGTCATCAAGGTGTCGATGAGAAACTTCCAAAAGGACTTAAAAGCTATCCTAGACAATTTAGTAGGTTGTCATACTATGAGAACCTCCCAAACATGCATTTGTTTGATGCTATGCATATTGAAAAGAATGTAATAGAGACACTATAGAAAATATTGGATGCATGACAAAGAAAAAAATAGTTAAAATTTGTAATGACATTCATGAATACAATCATGCATTGTAGTTTTACCTTGAATCAAATTGCAATGGAAGCTAGATTAATACAAGTGTCATTCCTTGGTTATCTATGTAGCAACAAGCTAATATCATATATGAATCCATTAATATATATATATATATATATATATATATATATATATATATATATATATATATATATATATATATATATATATATATATATATATATATATATATATATATATCGCATAATATTTGTTGCAAACATAAGTAGTCTCATATCAAAGAAAGGTGATTTTGGGTAAGGGTTTCAAATGCATGATTGACATACCTTCTTCAAGGTAAATCATGTTCTTCTCTATTTACAATAAATTTGTAAAACATTATATACTTTTGATTATTTTATTTTATAATATTAATGAAAAAAATCATTTTATTTTTACTGCAGTACATTCTACCTCTATCTCTCACACACAACTTCGACTACATGAGTGTCAAGCATGTTGTATTTGATCTAGGGAAATACATGAGGTCAAAAGTGTTTTTTTTTAGATTTGTTGTATAAAAGTGTTATTAGTCTTGTTAATATTTTTTTGTGTGATTAATATCGCCTAGGTGGTTGTGATCTAAAGAAATTGATAAAAAAGACATAAAGCAATAGAAGAGAGAAATTCCTTAGCTTTTGTGTGAGATGCAAAAGTGTCTACCTTCAACTTTATTCAGTACATGAGAACACCAACTCATACATCTAGTTGAGGAGATTGAATTGTGCGGACCTATACCAACTATGTCAATATGGATGGTTGAGAGGCACTTACAATTTTGAATGACTTGGCTTGACAAAGAGCACGTCTTGAAAGTTCCATGACCAAGGGATATATGGTCTACTAGACCATGGTGTACATTAGTGAATATTTTCTCAAGTTTGTATCAAAGATCCATGTAGATCGCATTTTGGATCTCAACTCCATTAATAGATTTAAATAGGAGTACTTGATAGGGAAAGATAGATTAAGGAAAGTGAGAGGCAACTATAAGATATTATTGTAGTTAATTAATTCTTATACATCATTAATATAAGTTATTTCTAACTGGTCTATTTATTTTATAAAATTTCTTGTGAGTGGGATGCACTTCATTTATATATTATAAACAATCTTGATTGGATGATGGTATGGATTGACCAATCTCAACAAGATGGTCTCTCATTAACATGGGAATGTGTTGATTTATTGGTTAAAGAAGCTCATCGTAATGGAGATCCCAATGTTACACCAATGGTAATTGATCTAGAAAATGGATTAAGAGGTGGAAAGGTAAGTATAAGTTAATCTATCATGACCCATTTTTTAACATCAACCCACAGATGTATGCATAATTTTGACATGTTTAAAAATTAACAGATCAAGCTGCACGAAGCTATGCACTACAATGGTCATAAGTTTCATATAAAAAAGGCAGATGAGAGTGAGAGAACTTGTGATTCTAGGATAACTATACTCTTTGAGGTCACCAATATTTTGTCTAGAAATGACATGCATCTTTAACAATCTAAAAATAGATACTATGGCATTTTGGATGATATAATTGAGTGTGACTTTAATTCCTTCAAACTAGTTCTATTCATTATTAAATAGTACAAGCTATGACTAAATCAAAATGATCCTAATAGAACTGATATTGAATATGATAATGGATTTACAATGATTACTATAAGGCCATTTGAGGTAGTTGGAAATAAGCCCTATGTTCTTCCAAGCCAATGTGAGAAAATGCTTCACTTTGGCATTCCACATAAACTAGGTTGGTTATTTTTCATTAGACATGATCCAAGAGGAAGATTGGTGAAGTGTCATGTGATTGAAGAAGAAGATACCAAAGACATGGAAGATGAAGTAGATGATGATGATGGTGAAGATGAAGAAGGAGATGACAATGATGATAATGATGATGGTGAAGATGTTCATGATGATGGTGATGGAATTGATGGTGGTGGTGGTGGTGGTGGTGAGGACAATGACAATGACAATAGTGATAGTGGCGATCATGATGCTAACAATGGTCATTCTAATGATTTGGATGATGATGTTGATAATGATGATGTTCATGATGATGAGATGGAAAAATAAGATGATCAATGGAAATGTATTAGGTGCTAATTAGGTTGAAATATTTGTTACAATGCTCAATTCTTGGTGTTGATTACTTATGATATGTTTTTTTAGAGGTAACCAATTAAAAAATATACAATGTTATGTTTTTTGTGATGTTTGTATATTTTTCATGTTATGTTATATGTATTTTGTAGCATAAATATCATGTAATTTGTAACTAACTTAAGACAAATGATTTAAATATGCAGGAAACTATACCCCTTTAATGAGGATCATACAAAGTGACATAGATATGGAGGTATAAGTTTATTACATGCTTGCTTTATTTTTACCTTCAACATTAACTTTAGGAAAAATTCATGAATATTAGGCTCATTTTATAGCAAAATATTTTGCTCCTCCAACTATATGTCTCATTTGATGGGCTACAGGTACCACCAAATAGGTATTTGTTAGATTTTTCTTCCTTGAGTGGGGGAAATGTGGGAATAGATTTATCTTTCTCAGATCATGAAAACCCCTCAAAGTCACATCAACATTTTCTTTTTGCACTTAGGACTAGTGCCAATATTTGAATGCTTCTCATGCCTACAAGAAGAAGATGTTTCCCTGGCCTTGAAGGACTTTTATACCAATCTTTCTATCATATATGAGTCTATTTTTACTCATCAATAACATCAACCAATCCTAGATAACATTTATTAAACACTAGCCCCAACCATGCAATCATTTGTGAATACCTTTTAACACCAATGCAAAGGGATTTGACACAAATATAATTCATAAATAGTTAAAAAGTCATTCTTGTAAAAGGACTTGATCCAGATGTTTTACCCATCTAACAAGTCTACAAACTTGCTAATGTAGCAAGGGTTCATGACTATTATTAGCTTGATATACAATTAGACTATTTCATTTTTATATTTTTTTTAATCTCTAGCTTTTGTTGATATTTCAATAGGCTATGTCATCAATGGTATGAAAAATTTGTTGAAACAATTCTAGCTGTTGTCAATATTTCAACATGACCTATTATCGATGGTATGACAAACCTGCCGAAACAACTTTGGTTGTCATTGATATTTTGATGAGATGTGTCATCGATGGTATGACATACTCATCTAAACAACTCTGGCTAGCATTGATATTTCGATATTTCATACTAGTTGTATGATGTCACCTTGTGACATTGATGGGGATGATTTTCAACAAAGTGGTCTATTAATAAATCAATAGTCATGGAGTTCATCAAAATTTTGGTGGAATTCTAGTGATGTCATTTTTCAACCTTATTTAAGTGTCAAACATTCGACCACCTGGCATCAAAAAATAAATTCAAATTTACTACTAACCCATCTTGCTTAAACATGAACAATAAAAGCTTGTACTCTAGTAGCTATGCATATGAAATGTGGATCGTGGGTGTCATGACATCCTTTACAACATTATGTTTGCATGAGAAATGTAGAAGTGTATCAAAAAAGTGTAAGGAGATTGATCAAGCATCTCAAAGGAAATGTCATTTAAAGAAGCCAATGTGTGAAGAGGGCACTTTTCCAAAGATCTAAAGAAAATTATTCTCACAATCTTTAAGTGTTGAGATAAGCATCAAGTTCATTTCTATCGATTTTTAAGAGAGCATTATAGACATGCAAGCCATGACATATGACATATGGAAAAGACAAGTGATGCAGAGCAATCACTATAAAAACAATAAAACAATAGTAATATGAAATTGATTGTCCTTAACTTGGAACCCAAACCAAACTGTTATAACATTCTTTCTATCAATGAACCAATGAACTATAACTGAATGCTTGGAAATAATAACAAAGATCAATAAAGAGAAGATTGAAACATTATTAAAAATAAAACACACTTCCATTATATACTAATGACAGATTACAAACATATGGCTCTCTAGCGGCAGAGTTTCTTTTCAATTTACTCTCTTCTTCAAACCTATTGTCTTTTCCCCTCTTATCAATCCTCTTCTATGCCCTTCCATTACATTATGAGATTTCTTTTTAAAGACTACCTTAATGGTTTTCAAATGGTTTTACAACTACCCCAAGATCATTCATTTGATTCTCATTCAGTTACAAAATAGTGTAAAATCCTTTTGTTTGAGGATTCTTTATAAGATACATTACCTATTAAACTTGCACATCAACTTAGATAATAATGATAAGATATTAATTCTTCCAGGGTCCTTCACCCATTTTGCATTTCATGCTTATATTTGTGCATAATATTAAACCATAATGATGGTAAATTAATTCCTTCATGGGTGCCACTACACCATACTGCCAGACTTCAAATGTTTCCATGTCCCAATGGAAATGAGGTGGAAGACAAATATGTACCTTGTCACTTGCATTGACGCCTCTACTGATTCCTTTTCTTTACTATCAACCAACTCCCATCTATGGAGTTATGCCAGTCACCTCCATGGTGCTTCCCATTCCTCAGTCCACTACTCCACACTGCATCACAACCTTTGTCCCTCACCTGGGAGTCGATCATGCCTCTCTCCCTAGTCTATTGGTGACACACAACACCATCTCCTATGGCCTTTGTTAGACCTTCATGTCCACCCCCTACAACTGAGTGAATCGGAACCAATCTGCAAACACTAACTTCAAAACAAGAATCTAAAACAACCCAACACTGCCTGTTGTAGATTCTATCCATCTACATGCTCAGAATCTTCTGAGCTCTGATACCAATCTGATGCGGAGCAATCACTATAAAAAAAAAAAATTATAGTAATATGAAACTGACTATCCTTAACTTGGAACCCGAACCAAAATGTTATAACATTCTTTCTATCAATGAACCAATGAACTGTAACTGAATGCTTGGAAGTAATAACAAAGATCGATAAAGAGAAGACTGAAACATTATTAAAACTAAAACACACTTCCATTATATACTAATGATAGATTACAAACGTATGGCTCTCTGGCAGTAAATTTCTTCTCAATTTACTCTCTTCTTCAAACCTATTGTCTTTTCCCCTCTTATCGATCCTCTTTTATGCCCTTCCATTACATTATGAGATGTCTTCTTAAAAACTATCTTAATGGTTTACAAATGGTCTTACAACTACCCCAAGATCATTCATTCGATTCTCATTCGGTTACAAAATAGTGTAAAATTCTTTTGTTTGAGGATTCTTTATAAGATACATTACTTATTAAACTTGCATATCAACTTAGATAATAACGATAAGATATTAATTCTTCCAAGGTCCTTCACCAATGTCGCATTTCATGCTTACATTTAAGCATAATATTAAACCATAATGATGGTAAATTAATTCCTTCATGGGTGCCACTGCACCAACAAGTCATAGGAACTAAGCCACATGTAATGATATTCGTCCTAATTTCTCAGACCGGCCCTTTAAATACCAAGCTCGTGAGCTTTACACCAGGACTGTTAGTCACTGTGAGTACACATTAGCATGCAACCATTTGACAAAATGCCTCTGAAGAGATGTGGTCTCATCGATTAAATGTAATTGCCGAGTATACGGTGGTCTGTTGATTAATTCTGCATCCTATATTAACATCCTTCCTGCTGCCAAATGGAGACTTTGAATACGTTTAAGACATGCATCAAGGTACGAGAGTAAGGGGATTTTATTAGATATATTGGCAAGGAAATATATGAAGTTACACATGTACGCGAGATATGAAATCATAGACATGTATTACAAAATGTGGAAAAGATATTTTATCTCTCCAAATGTAGCAATAGACATAGAAGCAATTCATGGAATCATGGATAGTCTACCTGATGATAGTCGACAAAATATCTCAAATTAAGGTCAGTGAAATAAATGAAAGGAATGTAAAGTAGTGTCTCAAAGCAATGCCGTTTGACAGAAATGGGGATGTACGGATTCACAGTCAATTATCAGCACATTAGAATGTAAAGACCGCTCTTACAAACAGGATCCACGTGAGAAATCTAATAGAAAAGTCAACAAGGGTTAAAGTCAATATGCATATTGATTTGCTAACAATAATAATAAATTCATCAAATAACAATAATAATAAATTCATTAAATAAACGAATGTATATTGAACACGACAGAAGTATATAACTAGACCTGCTCAATCAAATAAACTAATTGATATATCTAAGAGTTTGTCTATTGATATAAGATTCTCCAAGTGTCCTAAACATGATGATTTTTCTAGTAGGAGCTCCAGAACTTGTCCAAGGTACACAAAGGGTGAGAATATTGTAGAATTTTTTGCCATTCTACCATGAAGTTGTTGAGCTTCCTCAAAATCTTTCCTGAAATGAAAGATACCCAACTCGACAATGAGCAAGTCTAAACAAGTAAAATAAAGACAGTAATGGAATTGTGTGCAAAAAAACATATCTACTTTCTAATATAAAAAAATTAAATCTCAAGCAAATTGCATCCATAATGCCTTCATACCAAAACTTGTCTCATAAGAAATAGCTAGACGAGATGCATATGAAGTCATTAAGAATCATTACTTCCCATTCACTATCATATCTTGTAGGCATATTATCTTCCAAAACATATGGACTATAACATAGAGAAATGTTTGCAATATTATCTAACACCACAATGTAACTATACTTTCTAGGAAACTAAGAATTATTGGAACCTTTCCACTGCATCATGAAATAACAACACATTTAATGGATAATGAAAATCAAACATTCATTTGATGAGTTCACCACCTTCTAGTTCCAGTATATCTCAAATTGAAATTCAATCCAATTAGACTAGGCTTACTAGTTAAGGACTAAATGATATCTTTCTACTCATGTTAGATTTCATTATCAAAAGAAGAACATGAGTAACCTATAAGGGGGAAAACAAAAAGACACCAAGTCATCAATTTAGTTTCTTACACCTAACTCCAACATTAATCATGTATACAATTGTCATGAAATGTGTACTAAAAACAAGAATGAAGCTATAAATAATATCATTATGAGGCTTACTCAATGCACATATGCTCATTTCCAAGAAACCTAAATATTAACAAAGCATATTAATAGGATAGCCTAATAAGATTTTCACTCATGACTTCTAGATTCTCATCATGAAGCATAACCTCCCAAACAAAAATGCATGCACTTTCCCATGCAAGTTGGACTCTAAAGCATTTGATCATGGTAGGACTAGAGGAGAAAAACAACTTCTATGCCATCAAAAATAATAATAATAAGTTACTATCTTGTCGATTGCATATTCAATCCTATGCTAGTATTAACACAATCACTTATCTAAAAACCATTATTACCAAGATAGTTAAAAGTGCAAAACCAATTCAATAGAAAATATATTAATAGGGATAAAGTAAGTGTTTCTTCATCTATCACTAGTAATTACAATCACTTATTAAAACAAAGATAATTGACTTTACCCATTTTCTCATCTTATTTATTTATTTTAAAGTATTTATGTGATTCACGCAAGTGTTTTAATTGATTACACTTCCACACTAGTTGTATTTGACTTATCCATTCAAGAACATGTGAAAGAGATTTCTAAAAAACTATCTCATGCACATAACCTTTTCAAGTCGAAAATATCTACCACTTCAGATTTTTTTAAAGAGATTAAACTTAAAATGCCAACAACCAAACCACATCTCATGCAAATTGATTTAATCAAATAGTTATAAAATAGAATCGAATGAATTTATGTAAACTATCACAAGGACAACTTAGTTTTTCTTGTTTACTTATTTTAACATATTTTATCTAGTCATAGCCAACATTCATACCTTGGTTATTGGGTAATATGGAGGGAGGTTTCAAGGAAACATACTACAATGATTACCATAGTTGTGCAAACCTAACCCTATTTATCTTCGACACCTATAGTGCTATACTAAATATGGTTTTCCTAACAATAAGATAAATAAAATTGCACAATAAAGAATATATTTCACATGTACTAACTCTAGGAATACATTTAATGATAATATATGAGTCATAAATGGATTCCCATCATGCAACTTGATTTATTCAAAATAATTTTAAAGATTGATACACCAAAGGAAAAATGACTCTTCCATGGTATGGTATGTAAGAAAGCATAGATCCGAACAAAATCCAAGAAATTGAAGCACTATAAAGAGTAAAGATGGTGTCAAGAAGAGGTAGTTAAGAATGAAAAGGGAATTAAGAATAGTAAAGATGGTGTCAACCACGAAATTTCCCATGCCATTAATGATTAGTTGACAAAACAACATGATACGGTTCTAAAATTGTATGCAGAATGTAAAAGCAGTATTTACAATCCATATGTTATAGATCTTTGTTTCTATGTTATCATTTTACTAAAAAAATAAACATAAATGAAGCATTGTAAACCTAGACTCATTTAACTAAATCTGCCCTCAAACTTCTTCATGTGGCCTCTCTCTCTCTCTATGTATGTATGTATGTATGTATGTATATGTGTATATATATATATATATATATATATATATATATATATATATATAGAGATATATGCATATATATGTAGCATATGTGCAAGATCATGGTCAACCAAACTATGCTCTTAAGTGGCAATAAAAAATTAGAAAATCAAGGTGATGTCAACTTGATGTACAATTTTCTATTTATTATTAACTTTATATAAAAAATTTGAGAGAAAAGAATCTCTAGCAAATTGAATCTAGTTTCTAAACTACTACAACTTATCTCAAAAAAATAAAAATTGATCGGTCAAAATTTTGAATTTTAATGCAATATTGCAAAAATTTTAGAACAAAAATAAGAAGTAGACATATGTCTAACCACCTTAATCAAAATCAAATGATAATATTCTTTAATAAAATTCTAGATATAATTAGTAGACTCATGCTTGAATGTGACACATATTTTTTGATTTTTTTTTTGAAAGAGGGGTAAACGCTTTGACCTGGAGCTATGAACCAGTGAGGCCACAAATGGGGGACCTCATCCCCATTAGATTTGAACCTTGATGGCAAGGATAACAACTCAACAACTTAACCATCACGACATGCCACTATTGGCTAGTATTTTTATTTTAAGTAAATAATAATTAATTAATTTTTGACTTTCGTATTTTTAGAATAAAAAAACTCTCGTGTCTGACAACCTTAACCAATTCAAAACTCTGCAAAATTCAATCTTTTATTTTTTCCCCCCTATAGTAAATATAGAACGTGATGTATCTTTTGGATTTAAAAAATGTTATACCATTTGAAAGTTATAATTGTTTTTCAAGTAGTGTGTCAGTTAGCGCTTTATACGTAACTCCATTAGAAAATAAGTAATAATTACTTAGTAAACTAATAATTTGACAAACCTTACATTTATGGAATGATAAGAACATTATTAAGAAACCCTTTTCATTTCATCAAATTTTGGTGAAAAAAAAAGTCATCAATTACATGTTTGAAGTAAAGATCACATAAAAATAGGCAAAAAGCACATTTTTAGGATGTTTTAAAGTTGACCATATAGGTTTGGTATCAAAAGATATAGTAGACCTTATAAAGATACTAAATGTTTACATTTAGTATCAGGGTGGGTGGGAAAAAAGCTGGAATAGATTTTGAAATGGTTTGAGATATTTCTGAACTACAGATTTTTTAGATTGCCACTTTTTGGCACACCACAATCCTACACATACCCTATGCGCATGCGCGCGCGCGCGCGCGCGCGTGTGTGTGTGTGTGTGTGTGTGTGTGTGTGTGTGTGCACGTGCATGTACACACACGCGCGCGCGCGCGTGTATATATGGTAGAAGCAAGGAGTTGGGCCGCATTTCTATGGAAGTCTGCGGATTGAGATAACTCTCTTCTAGAAATGAGTACCCATTTTAAAACTCATTTTAGGCTTAGGCACCCGATCTGAAATTTAAAAAATGGGCACCCATTTTTTATTTTCAAAAACTAGGTACCCATTTTTTAAAACATAAAGGATTTGTATTTTTTAGAAATGGGGGTCCATTTCTAAAACTTTAAATTTTTTTTTTGGGAGATTTTACATGCCAATTTGACTTTTTCAAAATGGGTACCCATTTTTTGAATTTAAAATAGTCGGTGCCCATTTCTTACAACATTGGGTGAGATTTTTTTTCTCCTACCTTAGATTTTGGTTTGGGATAGGCTTGGTGAGACCAAGCCTATGCCTTGATCTCTCAAGATTTGGTTAAGACATTCAACTAACAAATTCATGCCATGCCATAATTTTTAGAGGGTCTTCCCGATCTTTTTTTTTTATTGAAACAAAAGCCCATTAGAGATCTCACTGTCTTGATTTTAGAAATATAAATTTTAGAGTGCTATGATTTTATTTATTATTTTTGCATTATTTTTTAATGAAAGGTGGTACCTAAATGTACTATAGTGAAGTTCACTAAATTTTTAATAACTTTTTTATTTTATACTTTTTCTTAAATCAATTTATCTATCATCAATCTACATAGAATTCTTTTGAGGTTAAAAAAAGAATTTTTGAAAAAAGTGAACCTTTGATCAAATTACGTTGTCTGTACATGAGAGGTTTTAAAATTTACTTCTATAGCTAATTAATAATTAATAATAAAAAAATTATTCAATTAAAAATTAAGAAAAAATATTGTCATCAATCTTAGGTGTATTATGTAACTCTCTTTAAAAGGATTTATGAAAATTCAACTATTTGTGTCAAATTATGGTGTTCGTACATGAGTCTGGTATGGTCCTGAAACAGGTATTTTGAAAAAGTGGGTTTTTAAAGATCCATACCAAAAGCAAGATCTATCATATGGGTACACAAATAAATTACATATTCAAAAACTAAATTTCGAACACTAAAAATTTTATTTCTAAAATTTTTTTATATTCAATCTCTAAATGTCTCAAATTTTGACATCAATTGACAAGAAATTTCAAAAATAGGAAAAACACTTCCACTTTTTGCCCAAAAGTGAGACCCAACTTCTTGCACTTACCCTATCCCCTATCTTCCTCACAATGTTGACTCCATGCCATCAATATTGCATGCAAAGGTTTAGTTAAGTTTGAGTTTAGTTTCCTCTTTTTATTTTTTTGTTTTGTTTTCTTTTTAGTCTACTATAGTTTCTTATTAGTCCCTATTGTTAAGGCAAGAGACTAAAGTTTTCATATGCATTCTTTCAATTAATCTACTTTAAAAATTGTGCCCCAAAATGTTTAGGCTATGGTTTTATTCATTCAATTACTTTAAATGAATTGTCATTATGTTATTTCTATTTTGTCATTGGTGGAAGCTATTTTTATAGGTGGTCTTTTTATTTTATCAATCAACAAATTAGTTAAAAATTGCATGTCTGCCTCAGGTGGCATTAGAAAAATAGTTAACATGGATTATTTGTGTTTTCACAATTGGCATACATGTAAGGACATGTAAAATGCATGTCATCTTAGCTTTCTATAGTGTGGTCAAACATTCTTGCCTAAGAAAAACTACTATAGTGTGGTCAAACATTCTTGCCTAAGAAAAACTACTATAGGTTTGTGTAGAATAAAATGAGTAGAGCCATAAGGTTTGGTATCATGGTTACAATTCTTGTTGAGTGTTGGCAAGATCATACAGAACTTTAAGAAAATAGTAGAGAACCAGTGCACAATGCTAAAGTACTATGGATTCTGACAAGACTATGCAAAAACTCTTTTATCAAGTATAGTCATCAAAACCAACAGTTTTAACTCCTCAACCCAATTTTCACTCTCGTTGAACACAATTAATTGTCTATATATAGGAGAAACATTATGTGCATTGAAGGAACCCTAGCTACAATCCATTCTTCTTCTTCTTCTTTACGTATATATTTTTATTAATGTGGATTTCAAGGAAGTGGGTCTCATGTGTGTCCCACACTCGAATGGGTTTCATATAAATGGACTGCACTTGCAGAGGTTTTATGGCATATGCATTACAATTGTGTTTACTATTCAACATTGGGATGAGTTACAGTTATGTGGATTTTGTAGATATTAGTATGATTTTCTTCAAAATGGTTTTTAAAATGGACTCAAACTTCTAATTTTTGAAATTTTTGATGTCTTTTCCCACTTAAATCATTTTTAGATATATGGACTTGCAGTTAGATCGATCAAATTTTTCTTCATTATGCAGAGGATTGCATCCTATACTTTTAGCCTTGACTATTTTTTCTCATTTGTATCGCAATGGTCTTATTTGTTTTGCATGTATTTAATTGGGTTTGAGCTATCCACATTGTGGTCAAATTAAATTAATGATAATCTTATCTTGTTGAAATGGGGTTTCATTTCTAGAAAGGTAAAGGCAACTACTTATTTGGATTCCATTGAAAATAATAGTCCTTCCATCGCTAGTGCTTTGCTACTTTTGACCCTAGTTCCATGAGATATCCTGCCAACCAGTTGCAGAACCCTTGATTGAAACCAATTGTACATCTCTCTCTCCTCCAACATTGGTGATCAAAGCCAAGTTGAATTGTGAGTTCCCATTAATGCTGAAACAAATTCCACCCTTCCTTTCGCAGGCTACCCTACAAAATAAAACATACAAAACATAAGCCCTCAAATAAGCCCCAAATGACGGAAATTTAAAAGGAATAAATCTAAAAAGAATAAGCCCAATCATATAGCTGGGAACTTGAACTCATTCACCTTCTGTACATTATAGAATCAATGTCGGCTTTGAAATTGCGAAGATTCTGGAAAATGGGCTGCGAGAGATCAAAATGCTTGAGGGGAAGATTGCATCGTTTGCCATAATTTTTGGGTAGAGAATTGTTGGGCAAATTGAAAAAAAATTTTATGACAACTAAGTTTGTTGTCCATAACTCAAAATAAATATAAATACCAAACTTCTATGTATGAATGGCCTTACAATCTAGGTGTTTTCTTGCATTTTTTTTAATATTAAAACATCCTAGTTAACAATATTTATTTATATACGATGAATGTATGAATACATCAAAAAATTTAATCAAACATTTTAAATAAAAACTTGGTGAAATTCAAAGAAATGTGACAATAATATTGACACAAGTATCATTTCCAGCTAAATTTGATCATCCAAATTTTGCTAAGTTTTACTAAAATAGATCTGTGCCAATATTTGAATATGCTTTGGTAGTAGATGTGTGAATGTTCTTATGGTAATATTTTTAGTGACATGGTGTAATGCATTTATTATAGGCCAAGATGAAGGTAGGGCAGTGGAATTTCGTCTGAGGAGTTTTACTTGTTGATAGTTTTGGAATTTTTAATTGGGGTTTGAAAGATCTAATATCCCATTGTAAAATGCAAGAATTTTCCTTAGCAATGCAATCAAATTCACTCCAACAAGGGCAAGCTAGACCTCAATATAGGGTGTGAAGAGGTTGTGGAGAGTACATCAATTAACTTCTTGTAGCAGACATGCCTACAGTCAATAGCATCTTCACTTAAGGTGCAACATTCCGCAATAACATGTCAGGGTGATGTAGGTGTACATTATAAGGTTTCTAATGTTCTCCTTTATGTCAATGACTTTGTTACAAGTAAGGGGAAATGTTGAATTCCTAAAATATTTTTTCAACCATTTTACTCAAGTATGATATTTCTCAAGATTTTTTTATTGAATTGAATCTTTACTTAAATTTAGGTGAGGGTGGTTATTTTTTTCATGCTATATAATGGATGGATAAGAGTATTCTAGTAAGAAGTGTTGAACTTCAATCAGACCAGTTTATGAATTTTCAATTTTTTTATAGGACATGTTCTATTTAATCACTATTATTCTATTTAATTTCCAAATTTTATTATTATATACTATTGAATTTGGGATTGATTTGGGTTTTTAAAATATCTTATTGTCCAACTAAAACTCAACTACATGGGTGCAAGAATGTATATTCACAATGTATGTTTCGATGGAATCTATTCTATATCTAGGTCATTACTCTATTAGTATAAGGCCACAATTTTGTTAGGTTCTCTTATAATAAAAATGAATTTGGGTCTATAAATTAGCTAATTGTCCAATTGAACTTCAATAAAAAAGAGGTTTCTCAATACACATTCACAATGTGCTTTTTAGTGAAACTTATTTTCTTCCTAGGCTATTACTTTGTTTCATTAAACTTTTGGGCGACCAACTTTGTTGGGTGATGTTAAAATTGAGATTAATTTGGGTTTGTAAATTAGTTGACCTTCAATCAGGGGGGTTTATTGGGTTTATGAGTACATGCGTACATATTAATAATTTTTCATTAACTTTTTGTAGGGATCTAGACATGTTTAGGCAAAACTACTAAGTTCCACTCATAATATGTGATGTCATCAAGTGTTGACATTGCAAACAACATCTTAGAAAGGGGAAGAGGCTTCCAGATCACTAAATTTGTTAGATTTGATATGATTCCAGCCAATAGAAGATGCCCAATCATTAAAAAAAATGAATTGTCTCTATTTTCATAATAGTTACTAAACTTTTGTGATTTCCTACAATAAGAAAAGCATCATAAATAATTGTACTTCTCCCTTCAAAATGTGAAATTTACATAATGTTCACTACAATCAAAAATATATATATATCACTTTAGTGATCTACCATTTAGATCTTTGGTAAATGTTGATATGTTTTATTATTGATATTATTTCTACATATAACATATCCACATTGTTATAATATTAGTATTATTCTCCAATATTCAAAATGACAATAACAACTTAACATATCCAATCTTTTCAACTTCCACAAATTGCCAATGCTTTCTAGAAAGCTCTTGGATTTTTTCTCTAGCTCTATAATCCAAAACTACCCTATAATGACTTCGTAGGAACTATGTTGCACCACTCACAAATGCAATAGTATGTTGGTATGTTGGATCTCAACATGACTAAACTATCAGATAGGGTGCATAAGACACCAATTTATATTGCGCATGCCTGACATTGAGTAAAGATCTGACTCGGATACGTTTTATTAGAAATCGTGAATCAAATGTCATTTGTTTTTATAATTAAGAGTTTTAAATGCAAAAATTGTAATGTTCGAATTAATATTTTGTTCAAATAGAGTACAATGAATTAATGGAGCATAGATTTGAATGGGAATAGTTATTCTCGTGTCAATTTGTGAAATAATTTATCTTTTAACTTTGATTGTTCTTCAACTTTGTTTGGTTTGATATATTTTGTAGGACTCGTCTCCCTACTACACAAATTAGTTAGCCAAATAAATCAGTTTCTTATTAGCTTACATGTGTCATTTTCTTTCTTGTTGAATTCATTATTGTGCAATTTTATTTATTCTATTCAAAATTGGGAGGGCCATATTAGTTTTAGGGCTGAATCGATCTCAAAGGACTTTTTCATGTTCCGAGTACTTTTTAAATTATATTCTCCAATATGGTTCTACATTCTTATTATTAGTTTTCATTATGTCAAGTGTGACTTGTGAAATAATAGGGTTTTTTAAATGATAAAAGCCCTGACGCCATATGGAATTCTTGCTTGGCTATGGATATGCTATGTTTATTGTTAATATTTGATTTCTTGATCTTATCATAATGATATTTAATTATTTTGATATATAATAATTTACTTTTCTCATTTTGTAGTTAGCAAATACCTGTGTAAAAATAAAATAAAATATCTTAAATAGTCTGTTCAAATCTTTTCTTAACCACTATTATTAATAGTGTATAAGTTTTAAATAGGAATGGCTAATAAAGCTTTCATTTTATTAAATTTTTAAATTTTCTTTATGTGATATAAAAGGAAGATATAAGTCAAGTGTTGATATCAAAAGAAAGTAGAGAATGTGAGTTGATGAAAAAGAAGAAGATTCCTAAAACTACTACTCAGAGTATCTTACAAAAAGATATTTTATTGGGAAAAAAAGATATACATGTGTTCTAACAAAAGAGAAATTTTTTTAGCTCTTGCTTGTTTGGGTTGGTAGGTAGTATAGGAAAACATGATAGATTATTCTAAGTTGTTCTAAAAACTGGTTTCATGGTGCAATGCACATTCTTATCCCTTGTTTCATAGTGCCTTCTGGCTCTCCCATTGTAGGCAGGGACTCAAGATGCTCGTGCAAACCTTGTTGGCTTTTTAATCTCCAATGACACCTTTGCTATGATCTTCCTAAATGCATGTGCATGCAATTCTATCTAGAATAAGAAAACAAAAGAGAATGGATTCTAATTTTTGTTTGAATGTGATTTACAGTCTGTATTGAAATAAGATTTAAAATTGATTTTCTTGTTATCAATTTAGACAATAAAGAAGAAGAAAAGATTTAAAACCAATTTTCTTGTTAGTAGATTTTTCTCCTCTTTGGTCTACATGGAATATTTGGAAACATAATTTTCATCTTATAAAATTGAGATATAATTGTGCAACATGAATAAATTTCTCCAGTGGTTCTACTTGGTGAAATGCGTTGGACCCTTTACTACAATTAATCCCTTTCTATTAGCTTTCCAAAAAAATCTTCTTCTTTTTTCGTGGGATCTTTGGGAATTTTGTACATTGAGTATCTTTTTCTTTTTTTTATTTATGAAAAGGTGTACGTGTAGCTCCTTCCATATTTTCCCATAAGGTCTTGATTATATTCCAAGTTGAATTAATTTTTTTGGGTAAAATTATCTATTTAGATATGGAAATAAATCTCTTTAATACAGATGTACAATTAACTAATTGAAAGAGTTTGTATTAGAAACTACTCATTGGGGAGAAGTTGTAACCTTTGATGATCCAACTAGCAAAATTTCCTTTCTATGAAACCCAATAAAGTATAAAATACATTTTTTGGGAATGCGATTTTTTAAAATAATAGTGTTTTTTTTAATATAAATTACTAATTAGTTTTGAACAAAAACTAAATTGGAAAGAATCTTTTCTTGGTGTCATACTGCATACTAGTATTATTGTCCATGGAGTTAGACATGCTAGTTTGACTAACAGGCAAAGATATAGGTGTCAACCTATTTTTAATAATATGACTGATGGTCTTTACAAATCTTATTTGTAGGATTTTCATTAAAAAATATTATTGTCTAACTTCCCATTTCCCATAACTATAGAATGAATACAATAAGAATCTCAAGATCATTTTTCAAAGTCAACAAATTAAGATCCAAGTTAAGCTACTATTTAGCTAATGTGGCGATAGTTAAGCTACAATTTGGATGGAGGATACTCACATCCTATTTAAATAGCATTGCTCACTAACACCAAAAATTTTCCAATGTAAAATAATGATTAAGGAAGTTTGGTTTGTGCACTGTTACTTTTTTGGGATAGGGGAATGTGGGAAATATATTTATATTAAAACAATAAAAATAATTTACAAAGTAGGTGTCTCTATAGGGAAAATCTTAAAAGAGTATTTAGAGGAAGACTTTAATTAGGCAAAGAGTGTCTAGGCTAACTTTATGCACTTCTAATCCTTATGTGGAAATTTACCATTTTTTCTGTCTGAATGAAGAGCTCACAAAATAAAAATAGTAATTTTTTACACAAATGGACCAATCAGTAACCAAGAAAGATAAAAAAATGATCAAATATTAGGCCAGTAGCCAATAGAATTTCATTTATTGTCATTTTTAATAAATTAAAAAAATAGAAACTATTATAAAATGATTTTAAAATTAATTAATTAATCAAAAAAATTATTTATCTTGACTACCAACTATTAGTACATATGTGATCCACTATTAATACATGTATTATCAGCTATTAATACTCTGTTAATATTTTTACAAACTTTTAAAAAACAATAAGACCGAAAGCTACTAGATATCTTCCCCTATAGCAAGTCATTAAAAAAAAGACTTCTATAAAAAGCCATTAAACATTCATCAAAGAATTTCCAACTCATCTTCTGTCATAAACTTCGTAATTTGAGAAGCTACACTATTCACTACCACTACTGATTTGCGAAAGAAGCAAAGGTTGGGTGGCTAAGATTTGTTGTCAGATAGATATTTTTCGAGAATGGTAAACATGCATTGGGTATATTTTGTCTTGAATCAATTATTGATGTCAAATATTCTAAATTCTAGATCAATAAATTAAGATTACTTGGAAAATGTAGCTTTTCTTGTGTACGTCATAGAGCTTTATTTCTAGTCATGTCATGTCACTAATTTTGATATTACCACTTTTGACATCAACAAACATACATTTTATTTATAGTGGCGACTTTTATTTATAGACATACAGTTGTAGAATCTCTATAATCTTTTCTTTTTATTGAAAAAAAGAAAATTTACAAAGAATAATAGCTACACAAGGTAGTTGGAAGAGAGATTCATCATATAAAACAAATCAATACAAAACAACTAACAGCTAGCATTACATTGAGAGGACATGACAAAACACTTTGCAAAGGTCCATTCAAAATCTCTATAATCTTGATGGTATTCTTTTTTTTGTTTGAAGAAGTATTAATTCAATTATAAAGAAAATTGTCATTTATTCCAAAATATTCTTACTCCATTTTAATTTTTTAGATTAAACGGATCTTTTGATTAAGTTATTATATTGGAACTCAAGAAATATTTTCACTTTAAATTTAAGAATAATAAAGATAATGGAAATTTCATGTGAATCTTGGCAAGAAACTTTATTTTTTTTAAATTTAAATTCCCCATCCTCTGGAAAGTTGTACCAAAACAAGTCGTGGGTTAACCATGGTTTGAAGGTAACCAAAGTTGAGGAAGGCTCCATGAATAAATTTATATAAACAAATGGGAGTGTTAAGTTTATTCTCATAATTGGAAATATCCATAGTTGTGCTATGTGAGCTAATATGCGATATTATTCAGGAATTGCTTCACCTTCTCTATATTGTTGAGAATTGTGTCTCAACCTTGTAAGCTTTTAAAAAAAAACTTTAAAAAAATTTAGCTAGAAAACTCTAGATTTTTTAAAGAAAATACTATAATTTGTTTGTGGTAGTTTTCCACATTTTTATGAGTTGGAAAAAACTCTATGAGTTGTTAAAAAATGTGTCTAGTCTCTAGAACAATGTAGAAGAGCTATTTTTAGAATGTAAACAACTCATTATATGACTTTTATGGGGGTCTAAACTAGAGGACAAAATGATGGACGAAAATGGTATTCTTGGAGTTACAAATTACAAGTGGGTAACACGTGGCATGGTTGTTTTGCTCATAGTTTTGTAAAACCAAAAATGGTTTCCAAGTGAGAAATCACTATAAAATGAGGGTGTGCGGAGTTGTTTGAATCATTGAGTTCAGTTTGCAAGACTAGTGCTAGAAGGAGTCTCTTTGAGTCTGAGTATGAATTCGTGTTGTGGTGATGCACTCATGTAAGAACTTGCATTGCAAATGTATTGTAATCTTCTAGATTTAAAAATACATGTGCGAGTTTTGGAGGGTGGGGTTTTTCTCCCAGAAGGGTTTCCCTATGGCAATCATTGTGTTATGTCCTCATTGTTATTTTGATTATGTTATTATGCATTTCTTGAGATCTCTACAATAGTTAGTCAAATTTACATAATCGTCCTCTCAAAGATTAGGGTAGGAATTGATTCTACACACCTTTGCTTCCTTACAAGTGGTATCAAAGCCTGGCTAGTTTTGGTTCTATTTGTTGGGTATGGAGCTTTTTGAACTAATCAAGGTTTGAGTGGGAGCTTGTGTAGATGTTTTTATTTCTGTGTTACAGGATTACAAAGATGGCAAGCATATCAAGAATGATTGATGTAGAGATGTTTTTTGGCACAGACTTTGAAATGTGGAAGATAAAGATGGAAGATCTCTATTGACTGATCAGGATCTATGGGATGCAGTAAATGAAAAGAAGCTGAGGCTCATAAATCCTACTTCAGCTGCAAAGTATAATGTGAGAGACATAAAAGCCAAAAGTCTCATTAGATTGTGTCTTGTAGACACTATACTTATTAATGTCCATGAAGAACCTATGGTGAAGAAGCTAAGTGAGATCTATCAAGTAAAATCACTTGTGAACAAGATTTTCTTGAGGAAGAAGTTGTATTCCTTTAGAATGGAAGAAGGTGGATAGATTTTTAAGCATCTTCAAAATTTTCAAATGTTGGAAAATCAATTGATCTCAATTAGGGTGTGGATGGATGAAGAAGAAAGGTGCCAAATATTGTTATGTTTGTTGCCAGACTCATAGGATAATCTTGTCATGGCCATAGGAAGCACTTCAGCTATCTTGAAGATGGAAGACATTGTTGGTTCTCTACTTTCTAAAGAGATGAGAAGGTCTCTTTGAATGCCAAAGAGGCTTTGAGTGTTTGAGGAAGACCAAAAGAAAGAGGCAAGAAGTAGAAGAAACATGGTCATTCTAAGTCCAAGAATAAAGGGAGATCAAAATCTCTTGGTAAGTCTAAGGTGATCTGATGGAATTGTAGCAAGTCCAAACACTTCCAAAAGGACCGCAAAGAGGAAAAGAAACAGAAGAAGAATCAAGATTCTAATTCAAAGTTTGAGAAGGAAGATGGAGATTCTTTCATCATAACCTTGGCCACTCATGCAGGTCATAATGTATGGTTGATAGACTCAAGTGTATCTTTTCACATGACTCCTAATTGAAATTGTTTTAGTAAGTACAAAAAGTTTGATGGTGGTAAGGTGTATTTAGGTGATAACTTAGTTCTTGATATTCTTGGTCATGGAAGTATTCATGTGAAATTTTCTAATGGTAGAATTAGAAGATTTGATGGTTTCTTGCATTTCTTAAGACTAGTAAAGAATTTGTTATTTGTTAGAAAACTAATAGATACGGGTGTGCATGTACACTTTTCTAAAGCAAGTGTGAAAATGGTGAGAATTGCTCAGGTAATAGCAAGAGGAAGAAAACAGAGTACATTGTACTAGCTTGATGCATGGATAGTTTAGTGTAATAGCAATTTTGATAAGATTGTGAAGAAGTCTACTTTGTTGGAGAAGGAGATGATTTCTCTTTCAATAGATAGTCATGGTTTTTAGGTACTTAGGAGTGCTTTATCTACTGAATCAAAGTTACCTACAGAGAAGGCTATGTTATGGCACTAGAGACTCGATCACATAGGTGAGAAATGTCTATGAACCTTAAAGAATAAAAACATTATTGATGGGTTGAATGACTGCACTCTTGATTTTGATTTTTGTGAGCATTGTATCCATGGTAAATAGAACTGTGTTTAGTTTTACTCAAGTTCTAATAAGTCCTCATGTATTTTGGATCTAACCCATTTAGATGTATCTGGACTAGTTGATCTTCCTTCTATTGATAGATTAGTTTATTATGTTTCTTTCATTGATGATTTTAGTAGAAGAACATGGATTTATTTTCTTAGAACTAAAGCTGAATTTTTCAGTCATTTCAAAGAATTTAAAGAAATGTTTGAGTTACAAACTAGAAAGAAGATAAAGTGTTTGAGAATTGATAATGGTAATGAATATTGCTCCAATGTTTTTGACACATTTTGTAAAGATTGTGGTATTAAAAGAGAGAAGAAAACTCTGTATTCGCCACAATAGAATGAAATTTCCAAAAGAATGAACAAGATCTTGATGGAGATGGCTAGGAGTATGCTAAGTGGAGCTGGACTGGAACAAATTTTTTTTGCTGAAGTCATAGCTACTATTTGCTACCTGATAAATAGGTTTCATACATCATCTCTTGTTGATAAGATGCCAATGGAAGTATGGTCGGGCCACAAGCCTTCACTTAGGCATCTGAGAGTTTTTCGTTGTGAGGCATATGCTCATATGCCAAAGGAGAAGTAGACAAAATTGGACAACAAAGCTATCAAATATATCTTCATCAGACATATTTATGGTGTGAAAGGATACAAGCTTTGGGATCCTATTTCAAAAAAGGTATTTTACTCTAGAAGTGTTATTTTTAGAGAAACTAAGCCTTCTTTTGTTGTAGTGCAACTAGAACAGATAAAAGAAAAGAAAGATGTGATTGAACTTCTTGTTACACCTGATAAAGATGAATCAAGGCCCTTAGAAATACAAGTTGTTGAAGAGAGCTCTATGAGTTCTAAATCATCAGAGGAAGAGGGAGAACCTAATCATGAACCTGAACCTGAACTTGAACCTGATCTTGTTCAAAGGTCTAGTAGATAGAGGAAAGCACCAGAAAGGTATGTATATTATCTTGATGATTGGAGGTGTATATTTTCTTTGAATACTTATATTTATGAACCAAAATCTATAGAAGAGGCTCTTGGTATGAATGATTCAAAGTGGTCATGGAAGAAGAGATGACATCTCTTAAGAGGAATGACACATGGGACCTTGTACCATTGCCTAAAGGACATAAACATATTGGTTGTAAATAAGTGTTCAAAAGGAAGATGAGTTTAGATGGAAGCCTTGAGAAGTATAAAACACATTTGGTTGCAAAAGGATACTCCTAGGTTGCAAGAGTTGATTATGGTGAAATTTTTTCTCCTATAGAAAAAATTACATCCATTTGATTTTTACTTTCTATTGCAGCAACTTATGATATAGAAGTTGAGAATATGGATGTGAAGACAACTTTCCTTCATGGAGATTTACAAGAAGAAATTTATATGACATAGCTAGACTACTTTGTGGTGAAAGGTAAAATTCATTTGGTATGTAAATTGAAGGAATCCTTGTATGGTTTAAAACAAAGTCCTAGGATGTGGTACCAGAAGTTTGATATATATATGTATTGAGTTTGGGATTTGTGTGATCCATATTTGATCACTGTAAATACTACAAGTATAATGGTGATTATTTCTTGGTTATTTTCCTATATGTTGATGACATCATATTTCTTGACAAAGGAAAAGGTTTGATTGCAAAATTAAAATCTCAGCTCTTAGCAAAGTTTGAAATGAAAGATCTTGATGCAGCAAGGTACATTCTAGGAATGGAGATTATAAGAGATAGAAAAAATAGAAAGCTTTTGCTAGGGCATAGTAAGGATGTTGGTAATATTCTAAGAAGATTCAATATGTAGGATTCTAGACCGTTGAGTGTTCTTTTTACTATGGGAACAAATTTTTATAGCACATAATGTCCTTCATCCCATTGGAGATGGAAGAGATGAGTCGAGTACCATATCAAAGTGTTGTTGGAAGTTTGATATATGCTATAGTCTGTACAAGACTAGACATTGTCCAAGTAGTAGGAGTAGTTTCTTGTTATATGTCTAATCTAGGAAGAGCACATTGGGGTGCACTAAAATGAGTTTTTAAATACTTGTGGGGTACCTCAGAGTACTTGATATGTTTTCATGGAATGAGAAATGAGAATTCCAAAGATATTTGAGGCTATGTAGATTCAGATTGGACTAGTGATGGTAATAGTAGAAGATCCACTAGTGCATAAGTATTTACATTATTTGGTGGTGTAATTAGTTGGATGAGCAAGTGACAAGCTATGGTTGCCTTGTCCACTACAAAGGAAAAATATATGATAGCTACTCATGCCTATAAGGAAGCTATCTGGGTAAAGAGACTATGTCCAGATATAGAATTCAAGTAAAGTACAATGACAATTTATACTAATAGTTAGAGTGCAATCTACTTAGCGAAGAAGCCAACATTTCATGCCATGACCAAGCACATTAATGTACAATATCATTTTGTGAGAGATGCGATCAAGGATGACAAGGTGAAGCTGGAGAAGGTAGAGACTTTAGTGAATGTTTCTAATGCATTAACTAAGCCTATGAGTATAGAGAAGTTCAAATGGTGTTTGGAGTCTATGGGCCTCTCAACCTCTAGCAATTAAGTCCATGAAACTATGGATCCCCTGAGTCTTACAAGGTGTTCAACAAGTGGGAGAATGTTGAGAATTGTGTCTCAAGCTTGCAAGCATTTTCTTGAAAACTGTAGAAAAGTTTAGCAAAAAACTCTATAATTTTTTTAGAAAATACTAGAATTTTTTTATAGTGGTAGTTTTCCACATGTTTAAGAGCTGGAAAAAGGTGTATAATTCATTAAAAAATGTGTCTAGTCTCTAGAAAAATATAGAAGGGCTATTTTTAGAGTGTAAAAAACTCATTATATGACTTTTATGGGGGTCTAAACTAGAAGACAAAATTATGGACAAAAATGGTATTCTTGGACTTACAAATTACAAGTGGATAATTTGTGGCATGCTTGTTTTGCCCATGGTTTTAGCCCATGGTTTTGTAAAACCACAAATAGTTTCCAAGTGGAAAATCACTATAAAAAGAGGGCTTGGGGAGATGTTTGAATCATCAAATTCAATATGAAAGACTAGTGCTAGAAGGAGTCTCTCTGACTCCAACTCTAAGTTTGAGCTGTGGTGATGCACTCCTATAAGAACTTGCATTGCAAGTGTATTGTAATTTTCCAGATTTGAGAATACATTGTGCGAGTATTGGAGAGTGGAATTTTTCTCTCAGAAGGGTTTCCCTACAGTAATAATTGTGTTATTTGCTCATTATTATGTTGATTATGTTATTATGCATTTCTTTAGTTAGCCAAATTTGCATAATTGTCCTCTCAAAGATTAGTGTAGGAAGCAATTCTACACACGTTTGCTTCCTTACATATATTCTCCTCCACCTCCTCTACATTATTCTTTGCCTCCTTATTTTGCATCTCCTCCAACTCCTACAAGCTATATGTCACATGTTCTATCTCCTGCAAGTTATAGAAGAGTTAATATGGCTACATGTTTTGTTAATACTTCTACTAAAATTTTTATGAATTTTTTTGTAGACTATATGCCATTTTATATGGCTACATGTTTTGCTCATGTGCCGCTAATCATTCTATTTCATATTCTGCTAACTATTCTGCTCCAAAATTTGGAGATTATTTTTCATATGGTAGAAATCCATCTCCTATAAATCATTTGGTGCCTCATCATTGGGTTTGGCTCTTCTTTTTTTCACAACATTTTCTAATTGCTAACTTTAGCCTGCTATGGTGTGTTTAGTTTTCTCATAGTGCTAGATGTATTATGAGAAATCAAAAAATGGGCTACTTGGCTGCTAGCTAAGGCCTTCTCCCTCACTGGTGTAATAATTTAGATAATTTTTTGGTGGACCACTGTAAGTAGTATTAAGAATAAATGTAAGAAAGAAGTCTGTGTGAATGAATCAGTTGTCCTTCATTGGTTATTCCTTAGTGAGAAAGTTGTTGTGTGTGTTTTTATTGGTTATTTTCTCCCTAGAATGGCTTCTCCAAGTGTGAAAACATTTCTAGCATTAGGATTGAGTATATGCATCCAAATTACTTCTGAACTACTCATTTTTCATAAGCATCATAATATTATTTCCAAAGAATTGTACAACATTTTGCAATAAAATCATGATGCTATTCTTAAACCTCACAACTATAATGGCTGGACACTCTCGACAAATATTGCGAATTCCATGTTACTCTTATGTTTTGTAGTCCTTGGCTTGATATTACTTTGCACTATTTTAGCTAGCCAAACCATTCATGATCTTCTAAAGCAAAGAACTTCTATAATTATCTCCATCACTAAAGATTACAAGAGGACAAGGCTAGTTTCTTGGGATGATTTTGATAATGAAGTGCTTATGTCATGGCTAGCTACCCCTATTTGTCAAGCTAACTATGTGATATCGAGGTCAGTTTTTAGTTCAGTTGTTGGGGTGGTGATCAGTTTGTGTGTCATAATCTCCTTCTTGTCAAACACATTTGATAACATCTATTTCTTTGATAGACCTTTTGCTCCTATAGATTTTGGTATATCTTCTTTGCTCTTTGGTTTCATCATAATAGGATGGATTGTCATCTATTAGAGATGGTTTGCTAGCCAACTCACATGTATCACCTAAAAAGAGAGAGACAACAATTCTTCAAGATGTAGACATCAAACTCAATGATGTGTAGCAAGCTGCAAAGATTTCCAACAAGACTATTTACTAAAGTCAAGTTGCATAAGGTCGTACAACTTGGGTTGATGCTTTAGCTAAGTGTGGTCTTCTTCAGTAAGTTGTGTGCTCTTTTGCCAAAGGTTATTATAGGTAATTTTTCATATTTCATCTAAAAGCACATGAGGAATGCACATCTATTTGAATTGTGTAAAAGTTATGAAAGAGTATTAGAACTTATATGCATGCTAGGAGAAGATCTTGTTGATTTGTGGGATGCCAAAAAATGGCTTTTAATCAAGCAAAGGCTCTACTACACAGAGGTTGTAAGAAAGGAAAGTTGAGTGAGGAAATCAACTCAAATTTTAGCTAGAACTCTCAAGAATGGGTAGAGAATGGGAAACAACTTCTGAATGAGCTTCAAAAATTACCACTACCATTGGTTTTGAAGCATTTCCCAAGCACAGAGAAACAAAGTGTGAGGATTATAGTAGTATCAATCATCAAAATATTCATTATACTACACATGACCAAGTCAAATCCATTGAAGAAATATATGAAGCCAGATGACTTGAAAATCCAAAATTCAAAAGAATATTTTCCATTCATTGTATACACATAAAACTATATAGGTACATAAATAGTTGTGTGCCAAATGCATAAAGCTACAGGAAAGGAAACATCTACAAAAAATCTATAGAAAAGGAAAGAATGGTTTAGGCAAGAAATCTCTTTCAATATTAGAAATAGTCTAATATTGCACCACTCCCCATCAAGTTGGTGCATAGATATCCCACATGCCCAACTTGCCCAAAAACTTCGAGAACACTCAACTTGAAACTGCTTTGGTAAGAATATTAGCTAGCTAATCTTCTGATTGAATCTTAGGCAGCTCCACAATCTTCTCATCCAACTTCTCCCTAATAATGAATCTATTGTAGGACATGTTGAACAAGATTTTGAGCAATATCACATGCTACTTTATTGTGACAATATAGTTGAATTGGCTACCTAGGTGGATAGCCCAAATCTCTCAGGAGAAGTCTTAGCCACAACACTTCACATACTCCAAGTGCCATACCTCAAAATTCTACCTCCGCACTTGATCGTGTAACAATATTCTATTTTTTGCTTCTCTATGTAACAAGATTACCTCCTACAAAGGTGAAATAGCCTGAAGTAGAATGCCTATCATCTACTGCTCTAGCCTATTCAGCATCAATATATGCATCCAAACTTTGATAATCCTCATATTTCGTGAATAAAATTTCTTTTCCAAGAGAAAATTTTAGATACCTCAAAATTCACATAACTGCATTCATATGTTGCTCTCCAAGATTATGCATAAACTAGCTAACAATACTTAATCCATAGGAAAGGTTTGGCCTTGTGTATGCTAAGTACATCAATCTTCCTACAAGTCTTTGGTATCTTCCTTTATCAACTCGTACCTGATTAGACTCAATACATAGCTTCAATCCTTCTTCCACTAGTGTATCAGTGGGTTGACATGCTGATATACTGGTTTCTTGTAACAAGTCTAAGGCATACTTTCTTTGAGACAAAAAGATCCCTTTATTAGGTCGCGACATTTTGATCCCAAGGAAATGTTTCAAGGGATCGAGATATTTCATTTTGAATTCTCTAAACAAGTAATCCTTGAGAGCCCTCCTTTCTTTAGGATCATTTCCTACAACTATCATGTCATCCACATACACAACAATTGTAGTGATCTTACCCTACTAATTCTTTATGAATAAAGTATGGTCTGAATTGCTTTGATGGTAACCAAAGGCTTTCATTGACTTTGTGAATCTTTTGAACCATGCCCTTGGAGATTGTTTCAATCCATATAGTGACTTCTTTAATCTACACACCTTCAAACTATGTATTTCTAGTATCATGTAGTTGAGTGTGAGTTCCATGTAGACTTCTTTGGATAACTCTCCATGTAGAAAGACTTTCTTCACATCAAACTACTGTAATGGCCAACCCAAGTTCATAGCTAGAGACAACAAGACTCATATTGTATTAATTTTAGCTACAGATGCAAATGTCTCTGTATGATCAATCCCATAGATTTGGGTGTACAATTTTCCTTTGTACTTAACAGTAGAAACCCATTGACATCCAACTAGTTTCTTTCTTGGTGGATGGTCAACAAGTTCTTAGGTATTATTTTCCTATAATGATTTCATCTCCTCATTCATAGTGGCTTTCCACCTTGGATCAGCTAATGCTTCCTACACATTGTTAGGAATATATACACTAGATAATCGATTTCCAAATGACTGATTTGATTCTGACAAACAATGGTTAGACACATAATGACTCATAGGATATTTAACTTTACTAGAAATTTTGATTTCATATGTGGATTTAGGGATACCTCTAGTGAGACATTGAGGTAGTAGTTTTCTAGATGGTCCAGGAACATCCTTGGTAAGCGATTGGTGTGGTGTGAGGAACTTGTACAGAGGTGGACCCATAGATTTAGTTTCTAGGTGTTCATCACTGCTTTGATCCAAAGTTTCACCTACTTCTTGATTAATAGTTTCAGAGAGTTCCCCTTCTTTAGAGATGTCCAAGCTACCCACATCTTTAGGAATGTGAACATCCAAATCTTCAGAGGTGTTATCCACATCTTCAGAGATGTCTAAGCTACCTACATCTTTAGAGATGTGAGCATCCACATTTCCAGAGATGTGATCATCATAGTCTAAAGTTTGAATTTCCTTCTGGTACTCTCCCTAAATTTTAGGCTCAGAGGAAAAATACATTGATTCTTCATGAAAAACTACATCCAATGTAATAAACATTCATTGATTTGGAGGATGATAGCATCGATACCCCTTTTGATAAGCAACACATCTGAGAAAGAAACATCACAGTGCTCAAGGAGATAACTTATTGCATTGATGCTTATGGAGGTATATGAAAATTGCACAACCAAAGACCCAAGGAGGTAAATTTGGAATAGTAGGACCAACAATTGGCTTAGCGAGAGCCTAGGATGGTGTTTGGAAATCAATAGTGTTGGAGGGTACCCGGTTGATCAAATATGCTACAGAGGCAAGTGCTTCACCCCAATAGGATAATGGCATATGGGCTTTTATTAGAGAAGCACAGACAACCTCCAACAAGTGACAATTTTTCCTCTTGACTACCCCATTCTGCTGAGGTGTATTGTAACTAGTAGTTTGATGAATAGTTTCGTGTGCTTCTAGATACTGCTAAAGTTTAGAACTCAAATGTTTGCCTCCATTATCACTACAAATAACTTGAACTTGTGCATTTTACTGAGTATGAATCATGTTATAAATTTTTTGAAATAACAAGTTCAGATCACTTTTAGACTTCATTAAGCATACCCAAGTCATCCCAGTTCAATCATCAATAAAAGTGATCAACCAACATGATTCACCCAAGGTAGTAACTTTGGATGGACCTCAAACATTAGAATGTATGATCATAAATGGAACTAGGTTTTTATTCAAAATTAATGGAAAAGAAGCATGATGGCTT
Source organism: Cupressus sempervirens (assembly GCA_028749045.1). Lineage (NCBI taxonomy): Eukaryota > Viridiplantae > Streptophyta > Pinopsida > Cupressales > Cupressaceae > Cupressus > Cupressus sempervirens. The sequence goes on from CM053789.1 coordinate 167,914,745, forward strand.
TTTACCAATTCACAAACTTCACACTGGAAGCTAGAAACATGCAATTTTGCAAATAAACCATTCCATTCGGTAACCAAAGGAAGCATGTTCCAAATGTTGATGCCATAACAAGATTTTAGATTTCTACTTGTCCCCCTCAGAGTCATCCATCTCTAGAGCTTGGTGTAGCTTGTCTAAACTCTTTGACACCAAGTCCAAGTAATACAAATTTCCTCACCTAACACCACAGCCAATCATTTCCCTTGTTTGGATGTCCTTAAACACACAACAATTAGACCAAAGAATTGCAACATAAATTAAAGTAGTGGTGATTTGGGAAATTGACAACAAATTGTAATCCAAAGATGGAACCACTAAAATAGAATCTAGATTCAAAGTATTAGTGAGAGGTAAGGATCCTTCTCCAATAACTGGGGTCGTAGGCCCTTTGACAGTGGAAACAATTTTTTTGTGAGGATGGTTTAAGGGATGAGGCCTATCTAGAATCAAATGTCATATAATCTATAGCACTAGAATCAATTATCCATGCACTATTCGAAAGAAGTGTAGACATATTTAAAGACATACCACCATTACGTACCACTATTGCTAATGCCGAGATCTATCCAGCAACATTATCTTGTGTCTTTGTTTCAACAAACACTGCATTGGAGGTCTTCTTAGAATTCTTCTTTTGTGAATTGTGGCTATGATCCCACCATTCTGGATACCCAACAAGTTCAAAGCAGTGACTTTTGGTATGACTAGTTTGATTGCAATGGGTTCATTCATAGGTGGATTTATTGGCACCATTAGTGATCATAGGTGGATTTTAAGAAGGCCCATTCTAATTAGATCAGTTTCAAGTCACCATGGTTGAAGCTTTAGTCTTTTCTGGTTCTCTAATCATTGTTGCATCAAATAGATTCATGGAAAACCAATGCATAACATGCTTCTAATTTAGGAATAGGATCCTTTCTCAAAAAAATTCCACAAACTTGTTCAAAGTCACCATCTAATCCAGCAAGAAAAATATGCACCCTTTGTCGCTGAACTAATTTTTGGTAAGGTTCAACGTCGTTCTCACTTTCCATGATCACTTTATCACAATGATCTGACTCACCAAAAATCTTAGTTAATTCTCCATAATACATAGAGAGTGTTTCTCCATTCTATTTGGTAGAGAAAGCCCTCTGATTAGGGACAAACACCTGCAATTCATCAACACCATCATAAAAGGCCTTAGAAAGAGCTTTCAAAATATCTTGAGCATTGGGTAAATGATTGTATTGCTTCATAATTTTTGGGGACATAGACATCAACAACCATCTTTTGACCTTTTGATTGTCTACATACCACTTCTCATATCCATCATCCTTCTCAGTAGGTGGTTGTGAGTTACCATGAATGAAAGAGAGCCTCTCCTTCTTAGCAATATGCATCTCCATGATTTGAGACCACAAATCATAGTTTGCTTCATCTAGTGTGATCCTTGACTTGAACGATGAACCTTCAGATTGAATAATAATGGGAGAAGATTTTCTCTCAAATGATTTGCTCTCAAATACTTCTGAATATAAATCAGGCATAGTTCAGTGAAGGGATACAAATAATTCAAGCTTCAAATCTCTTATACCAACTTGAAAATCATAAATTCAAAAGAATATTTTACATTCATTGTATACACATAAAACTATATAGGTACATATAAAGTTGTGCCAAATGCATCAAGCTACAGGAAAGGAAATGACTGGAGGAAAGCTTTAGGAAAGGAAATAATAGTATATGAAAGAACAGTTCGGGAAAGAAAGATCTTTCAATATTAGAAACAATCTAATATTGCAACAAGATGCAGTGAGGAAAGTAACGAAATATTGTGACAAAGTATGGGACTTTCTGAGATTTGTAGACGAGTATGATATAGATCTCTAGGCTAGTGAAATAAGCCACTTGGATGATGTTCAAAAAGACAAGGATCATGTTGGCATGGTTGTAGAAACAAATTTCCACAAGCTTCAAATGGAGTATGAAAAACCTATCAATTGGTTAGATTGTGTTGTAGATGTCAATGGAGGATGCATAATTCTAGAGGCTCTATTAATGAAATGTGAGGAGTTCCTTAGAAATGAAAATCTATTTGAAGGAAAAAGTTGTGTAATTTAAGTGATTCCAAGAACTGGATGGAAATAAAACCAAGGTAAAACCTCTACAAATTATGAAAGTTAATGCTAAGTGATAGAAAAATAGAAGATTTTGTGGCATTAACAAATATGGTATTAAGAAAAGTTATTGCTTGTTGTACATCAAGGCTACCTCATATGCTTGTAAAATAATGTTGGAAATTGGCACAAAAGTTTGAAGAAGATAAATTATGCGAAGCATTTGACTTAGCAAGAAAATGTAGAGAAATGATGGAGGTATGGCACCTTATACTAGAATTAAAGTAAATTCCATAAGGAAAAAGACAATCCAAGAGATATAATCAATCTAATTCCATCATGATCTTAAATTTCCTTTTTATACTAGTTAACTATGTTTTAAATTTTAGTCTGTTTCTTTTTAGAATATTGTATTGTATTAAAGTAGATGACAGATGTAGCAACTTTTATTTACAAGAATAGTTCTTTAGGCTTTTTTAAAAATATTTTCTTAAGATAGGAATAAAGCATGTAAAGGTAATTGTGAGAATATACAATGTGTAAAGTGTTGCCCCACTTTTCGTTCTCTACTAATTAGCCAAAGTGAATACTTGTGTTTTAATGAGTAGAGTCAATTCTTGGTTGTGGTTGAGTCTAGGTCGAAGCCCTCTTATGTTGGATGAGTCTCCATCAGATTTTCCCTTTTCTCACTCCCCTCATTCATAGCCTAGTGGTTCTTCATTTTTTCAAGTGATCCTATGGGTAGGTCAGTGCCTAGTCTGATGGAGATTCATATTACTCATTCAATGATCAATTACAAGTTATATCTACCTGTGGCCTACCAGTTTCTCAAAAAAAATAGAATCTTGCAAAAAATTGGAAATCGTCTTCTCCTTGATGGGTTTTCTACCCATGAAAATGATTTCCTCTAAAAGGCACTAAATGACATACATGGATCAAAAACACAAAAATAACAAGGCATCCTATGGTGAATCAATGTTCACCGTGTGATTATGACTTCAAAAAAGTTTCAAAATTGTCATCACTCTCATAATCATTCCTGGTAGAAAACTCAAAATGAATTTCTCCTTGGTGGGTTTTCAACCCATGAAATTGGTTTTCTAAAAAGGTAGCTTTAGATGAAAAGGGATGATAAGTAGCCCTCGAAATGGTCTTCTCACCTCACTTAGACATTTTTGATTCCAAGAGGGGTAATGGTCTAAAAGTTCAACTAAGAAAGGAAAGGTTGGTGGAGGAAAAAAAATGGTCTCCTCCTTGGCAGTTTCTCAACCCATGAAGAAAATTTTCTGAATTCCAAAGAAAATCAAGTAGATGATCAGGTTAGATTCACAATTTTCACATAAAACATCTTAGAATGATAATAGAAAGAATCTAACTATTGAAAAAAAGAGATAATGATCAAAATCCAATGTAGAAAATATTCTCCCATGAAGTATTCTATTATTAACTTCCCAAAAGTTAAAGGAAAATAGAAAAGTAAGTTATGGGGAAATAGAAAGTTATTGTTGAATCTAATGAAATAGTGAAAAGATCCCTAGATGCATGTTAAATTCTCATATTTACTATTTCAAAAAATCTTTCCTTCAATTCATTCTCATGGCATGAATTCTGAAGATTAATGGATGAATTGAGGCTCCCATATAAATGGAAATAAAAGCAGTCAAATAAACTATTGCTTTTTCTTTCAACCACTATTCTATTAACGTGCATAACTTTTAAAGAGTTAGTAATTGTTGCATTAGTCATTCCTTTCACTGTCTCCTTTCAAATATCACTCTCAAAGTCATGGTAACCAAGTCTGCAGATTTTGACGGGTTGACTAGAATCAAATCCCAATTACAAAATTTCACAAACACCCTTCTTTGTTTTTATGACATGAAGGATTTCTAGAAGAGAGTGACATCTGAATGGATTCACCCCATCACTAAGAAACTCTAAGGATGTGGGTTAATCAAGGTGGTTAGTTTTTTAGTTGCAATTCAAGCCCCAAAGTTAAGCTATGAATGTATACACCATTACACCCTAGAAACAAGGCAGATTATGCTACTAGATGACATAGTGTTGATTTCAATCAACAGGAAAACTATGGTGAATTGCTTACGAGTAATGGAATGGGAGGAATTATTTGGCTTGACCTTTAGAGAAGCTATTTTGGATTTTTCCACAAACAATGATGATCTAGAGGAAAGAAATCATGTAGACATGGTTCCAGAAACCATGGAGTGCTAAGAGTAAGGTTCCTAAGACCTTATTTGGGACCAACCTCAAACTAGGGATTATTGATATGCTGGTTATCCTACATAGGTTGATAGGCGAGTTAGAAGCTTTGAATTTCATTGAGCACTATTTCTTTTTACTACAAGTCATTTTCTCCGACACTTAGTATATTGATTGGGCCCACGAGGTAAGAGAAATTTTGTTGAACGCTCTCTATGTTGCAAAATTTTACAATACATTCTATATGTCCTCTGTCCTCATCTATATGTTAGCCTCATTGCAACTATGGATAGGCCTCCTAAGAGTAGATAATTTTCCTGATGATGTGGATTCTTATGAGTTTTATGCATACTTACAGTTGGAAAATGGCTATGTAAAGTATGTGAAAGTTAATGATACATTTACTATGAAGATATACAGGGAACTACAGGGATGTCTGGAAAGGAGATTTAGTCCTAAACCCATGGCAACCATTAGCAAATTTGGAAGTTATTTCATCTAACTATCATCCTTTTCTTATTTGTGTCTTGCAACTTTTGATGGTTTCCCATTGAAGCTACCAAGATATCTCAGTAACATGATCGTGCTGATCAAGATCACGTGGCAGGGTATTCAAGTGAACTTGTTGAGCAAGAAAATAAAGAAGGGGTAGAAATTCCCCATGAAGGCAGGGGTTTGAGCTGTGATACCTGCTTTGATGCTAAGAACATGTTAAAGATGTTTGAGCTAAAGTATAAGTTGGACATGTATGAAGTTTCGAGACCCATGTTTGACCCGTATCGGTATGCAAGAGATGTTTTGAAAATTGGAAGTCTTATTAAGCATATTACCACCATTGAGGATTATTGGGCTGATTGCAAGAATGATTTTGAGAGCCATGATCAAGCCTTTTCTAGAGTAATAACCGATTAGGTGAAAATGTACAAAGTCAACATTGATGTAGAAGGAGTAGAGGATGATGGACATAACATATATAGCAACACCTACTTGACCAACCTCTATGGAACTACAATAAGCTTAGAACCTTATGAAGAAACTGGCAAAGAGTTAGATATAATGTTGGCTCAAATATATAAGAGGACCAAAAATGAGTCAAATGGACCACAACTAGAAGGAGTCAAAGAAAAGGCACATCTGCTCAAGCTTCCCCAAAGGTTGCAGTCACTTCCTCATCTCAGGGTGGAACCTTAGGTGCAACCTTGGCTATTACCCAAGGGCCAGCTCAACCATCATATGGAAGTGATCAACTTGCTAACAAAAGCATTGCCCTAGCTAGAAATTTTGAGGATCATTCTCTACCCATGATCAGAACTCCAACAGAGGCTGAGAAGAAGAAGGCAAGGGAATTAAAAGATGGTATAGTAACACTTGCTCTCTCACCACATAGTAGTCTGATCCCATCTATGAGTGTAGCGCTACTTCTTCCAAGTAGTCCCCAAGTACAAGTAGTAGATCTTGGATATGGTGAAAGCAATGAAGGTGAATCTACTAAGTTTGATGAAGCAATGAAGAAGACTATAGGGGTAGAAAAGGGCCAATAATATTTAAAGATAATCTCTCAAGCTACAAAGAATCCTTTCTCTTTGGTCACAAAAAAGCTGACCCTAGTCAAAAGAAATATGTTTAGCATAGATACACTTGGGACTAAATCCAAGGTTATCAAGACATAGTCATGGCTAGAGAACACCTTAGATAGAAAAAGGAAGAGAACAAAAGAGAGAGTTCCTAATAAGGAGACTTTATCTTTGGCTATCCACTCTACATCAACACTAAGCAAAGTCAAAAAGCATAAGACCTTGTCAATCCTAGGAAAAGATCTTGACATAAGGAATCTAATTATGGAAATTTCCAAACCCACGAAAGAGGGAAGAATCAAAGATATGTTTGCGGATGATTTTGAAAGGCCAAAATAAAGGTGGAAATTCACAAACTCAATGGATTTATTAGGCAATTAGTTACTCCATTGTCAAGCATCTTCAAAATGTCAATTACCAGTGATCCTACTACTACTGATGTTCAAGAACTCATCTCTACAAGGAGATAAACATTTTGGGAAGATCTATAGAGAGTGGATTGAGAAACTCAAGTTAGAAGGACTTTCCATTGTAGAATAGATTGACAATGCAATATTGAGGCTCAGAATAGAGAAGGAAAATATTTCAGCAAACTGAGCCACCCTAGCAGAAAAGAAAATTAAGAGTGATGATTGTATTTATTTACTGAAGATGATTATCCATATGAAGGCTAAGGAGGCTATGTAAACAAATATTCTTCCTAAGGGAGATGAGCCTCTATTTGAGTGGCTCCAGAGCATGCAATTCAAGTTTGAGATGATCTTGGCGGTAGAGGAAGGACTTGAAGAAATAGATGCCAAAGTGAAAAAGGATCAAGATAGAGACTATGAAATATTAAGAGGTCTACATATAGATTCCCATACTAGTGGACAAGTAAAAGGGATCATTGGAGTGGCCATCATGCAAAAGAACTTCTCCTTGTAAATAGATGGCTTGATAAAGAAATCTTCTGATCATTGAAAAAAAGTTTCTGAGGTCCAAAAACTTGGCGAGTGTGTAGATGTAACTATGGAGGAGATATAGGAGTGGATAAATGCCATCAAAGATTTAGCCAGCGAGCATTCTAAGTGGCTTTTGAGATACATTAATGTACATGTTCATAGACATGAAGAATTGGTTCCAATCATTGTTGTTGGCAAGGCCTGTAAGACAAAGTTAGAGAAGGGAAGAAGGTGAAGTGATTCATGTCCCACCCTTTCATATTTTGATGTAATGATTGTAATAGAAAAATTGGCTCCTTGCCATTTGTCAATTTTTAGGAGATTAACTGATTTGAATCCCATTTTTTAATGGTCATCTAAGAATCCTATATGTACTAAATTGAAAGATTAATAAAAAGTCAGCAAATTTTGGTATGAAATACTTAATGTTGTAGAGAAAATTGAATGGTATTTTGTATCAATTATTTTCTACTCCATTCTATTTATGTTAGTTTTATGTTTTCTCCTTCATTTGAATTGAATAAAGGAATGAATTGAGTTTCATTTCCCTCTTTCAAAATAGTAAATTGAAGATAATAGTATTGTTATCATAGGTTTAAGAGAATTTCTTTTTTGTGTTTTCTATTAGTTAGTATTTTCATCTGATATCAGTTTAGTTTTAGTTAGCATGCTTTTATGAATTTTTAAGCTTTGCGGGTTCATAAGATGTGTGGATTCATAGACTTAACTAATCTTAAAATACCAACTATTGCCTAAGTTAGTCCCTATTTAGGCCTACCTTGGTTTACCTGTCCTATTCTCAGGTTAAGAAAACACCTTGTTTTAGATTTATAAGCAAACATAATTCATTGCAAATCACTATGTAATGAGGAGTTGTACCTAAGAATTTAGAGGGAATTTAGTCATTTCATAACAAATTTCCAACTATTGTAACTATATGTTGTTCACAAACTTGGGTGTTTAAGAGTTAAATTGAAAGGTCAAATTTGTTTACCAACATAAAGTTTTAAAGTATTTTCATATAGATCATGAGAAAGATATGTGCATGTTTTCAATGTTAAAACATTTAGATACAATTTTGAAAATATATGATGGCCATTAATTTTTAAGTTATATAGTTTTCAATAAATATATATTAGAGTGTTCTTTACTTAATTGACAAGATAGAATTAGATTTTTCATATTAATCTTATTTCTACATAGGATAGTGACAAATTAAATATTTTTAAATTAGTATTGTGAAAAACTAAGTCAAAATATTGAATGTGGTGGACAATTTGATCTAATAAAGGAATTTTGAAATCCAATGTAAAATGTATTTTTGTTATATAAATGTTAATTTAACTTTGGTCAATCTTAATTAATATAGTAAAAATGTGATAAATATGCTTTTGGATGCAGGTTTGGTAATTAAAGGAAAAATCTTTTATAATACATGAGTTTGCTATTAATTTTGTTTTCTTTTTTATTTACATGCTTTCATTTAAAAGATTTAATGGTCACCTATAATTAGATGCTCAATTATGTCCTATTTTAGTATACTTGGGCTTCAATATTTTTTATTCTTGATTCAACTCTAATTCTAATCCTATCATGACATTTATCTTTTTTATGACTAGGACCCCTCGACGAATTTTCTAAATTTTTTGGATGGAACATATTGACCCAAGTGGATTATTCCCCCATTTATTGAATTAAAATATTATTTGGGAATTGGTCTTAAGAGTTAAGTGGGAAACCAATTTTTTTGAAACCCTCTTCAAGTTTTCAGCTTCAAAGAGCTTATGAGGGTTATATAAGAAACTCACCTCTCCTCATGTGGGCATCAAAAAAAAAGCACAAAACATGATATCAAGGTATCTCGTATAATTTTGAATATATATCAAGCATTCTAAGGAATAACTTAAGCTTCCAAATAACCTTGTAAACATAATTAATCTCTGTTATAACAAGCTTATCCCTCTCATTAATTTCCTAGAAGAGGAGGCTTCATTCATGCAAGACGATTACTTTCCAATATTAATGTGAATAGATTCACTCTTTAGGAAAGAGACATCAAGTATAAGAACATAAGAGATTCAAGAAGCGACTTTTGCAAAAGGTATCCTTTATTCTTAAACTTAATTCAAGATGCAACCATCACATTCACGACTACTTCATCTATATTCGTAGATATCATGACATTGAGTCTACTTGTGAAGATACGCACATTATTTTTTTAGATCTAGCTTCTATTGTACACTAACACAAATTCTATTTATTTATATTTAATTCAAATTTCAAGGTTGCTTCCTAAATTGGAGTTTAAATAAGAGAAATCCTTCCCTATGACAAATGTGTCCCTTATGTGAGTACAAGAATAGGTGGCACTAATTCAAGACCGAATTTGCAAATTTGAGGATGTCTACACTATAGTCTACAATTAAACTCATTAGAAAATAGAGGGAAAATATTGACCTAGATTACTTAGTCCTTGAAAAATTCAACCAAGTCACACTTAGCCCCTCCAATATTATCAAATTGAAGTGTTAGTCTCAGAATGGTTTTCACATTTGAGTACCAACACACTTAACCACCTTCTACATTGAAGACGAGTACACTATGTATGTCGAGTCAAAATTCCAATAGGTGTCAAATGATCTTCAGGTACCGAGCAATCTTTAGGTGCTAAGTGAAGATCAAATGTTGAGTGACTACAAGTGTTGAGCATGATACAAGTACCAAGTAATATTTAGGTTCTGAGTCATAGATGATGCCAAGTAGGATAGAATCACTATAGGAACAGAGTGAGCTAGTTTCTTATATGTGTCGAGCATCAGGAATTGGAAAGTGCCGAGTAATAAAAAATGTGCATATGAGTTTGAAAGGCACAAACTCAAATGTAAACCATTTTTATGCCCGACATATGATGAATCTTGAAGGATCTAAGTGATAAGATCAAATCTTTTGTATTTCCTATGCAATCTACATGCAACCAATAAGAAAAATGGAGAAGGCATGTGACCAATAATAAAAGTGCAAGGAATGAGTGGAAAATAAAGATTCAATATGGATCGTAGATCCATACCTAAGCTTAAGTCTTCAAAATTCTTTATAAGGAGGATGAAGTGTCATTTTGAAGATGATAAAAAAGAAGTATATGGGGAAGATATAGTGAAATTTAGAGTGAAGAGTGAAAAGACTTAGAGGAAAACAACAAAAATTAAATATTCTATTGATAAAAAAAAAGCAAGAGATACGAACATATCTCAGATCTTAGAGAATCAAGATCAGAGAGAGAAGATCAAGTGCTTGAATTCAGCAATCAAGGATTGTAAGCTATCAGGTTTATTATACCTAATACTCTCTAGCAATTGTATTAGAAAGGAAATCCTATGTTGATAGGTTATCTTAACAGCTAGGTTATAAATCCTTTAACAGGGTGACACTTAATGAAAAGTGTTTGTAAATCCTTTAACTAGGTCACTATTGATATAGTGTAAAGCCTTTAACAGGGAAGGCCTTTCATAGGGTAGATCATCAGAAGTGGTCAAAATAATTATTGCTGCAGTGATTTTGTTGGTATCATCCCCACCCTAGTTTTACCTTCTTATTCCTGGAGGGTTTCTAGGTTACCAAAATCTAGTGTTATGTGTTATTGATGCATGTGTTTACTTCATGTTTATTTCATATGTTTACATGCATGTAGTATACTTTCAGTTAAAAGTTTTAATGGATAAGGTGTAATACTTCTTATTCACCTCCTCCCCCCCCACCCCCTCTCAGAAGCATTCTTCCCATTTGAATATTCTAACAATTGGTATCAGAGCATAGGTTCTTACAAGGTAAAGTCTAACAGCTTGGAGAAAAAGGTCAGAAGATGGAGGTCTTCAAACTTGGAAAGATAATAGAAAATAAAGTGATTGATGTTCAACTTGCTCTACACAAATTGGAGGAAGCCAAAGAAGAATTACAAAAATCCTTAAAAAAAAGGAAGGATATAGCCATAGCTGAAAATGATGCAAACTACAAGGAGATTGATACCACAAAAGTGTTTTCCAATGGTGATACTAAAGAGTTTGATGCAGCAATAGTATAATTCATGGAAATGAATAAATCTCAAGCAGAAGAAATCAAAATCTTGAAGATTAAACAAGAATCACAAGCCATAATGCTTTGTGAAGTGACTGAACAAAAGAAAAGGGCTATTGAAGAAAAAGCCATGATAGAAGATGACAAGAGAAATCTTACAAATATATTGGAGGAAAATACAATTGAGTTTGAAAGAATCTCAAACATGAATCAAGAAACCTTAAGCCAAATAATGAATGTACATCATGAGCTAAATATGAAGGACATTGAGATCTCTACACTAAAGATGCAAAATGAACAATTGTAGAATGATTTGAGAAGAGAAAAGTAAATTTCATAGAGCTTCAACAAACCTAATGAAGCCATCAAGTACTTTGAGTAGTTACTAAAATCCCCAAGGTCCAGCAATGACACTCAAGGATTAGGATATACTAGCACTGAAGAAGGAGAGTCATCCAAGACTATAGAAGAAAGGAACAACAAAGTTAAGAACACCAAACCTACCTATCATTTATGTGGTAACAAAGGACACACTTCTAATGTGTGTAGGAGCAATAATTCCCATTAACATGATAACCCTAGGAGTGTAAGCTATTGACATAAGTGCAAGAAGTACGAACATCAAGCACATGAATGCAAAACTAGGATTATCAAGACACCAAGATTTGAAGGTCACTACTACAATTTCAAGAAGTATGGAGATAGAGCCTTTGAATGTAGATCAAAGCCCATGTGGACATTAAATCAACCAACAAATACAAAAGGCAATGGAAATCACTACTATTGGGATTACAACACCAAGTATAGTTGTCATTACTATCAGGAATATGGACATATTCCTAAAAATTGCATAAGGACACATTTCAGAGGAAACTACAACAAATGGTTGAATCAAACCACATGTTTCAGTTGCTTGAAGACTGGTCATGTCAGTATGAATTTCCTAACAAGGTCCAAGGCACCAAGTTCTGAGTTCAACAAATGGAAGGCAAAGGTAGGCATTGAACACATCAAAGGAGAGATTCAAATAAGACATGGAAGAAGAAAAATGAGTGCAACACATCAAGTGAAGGGATCAATTCACCCAATGTGTCAAGTGATCACACTTCATCAAACTAAGCATGAATAAGGTGTAAGGGACTGATATACAAAAGTTATATCATACATTAGTCCCAAGATAAAGAAGTATTGCAAAGATGCCAAGTCAAAATTTGCAGTTCTTGCAAATACTGTTGAGTCATCCTTAGATGTTGAGTAAAGCCCCAATGCATGTCGAGTTACTAATATTGACCGAGTTGATGGTTGATGTCAAGTTGAGAAATGTCAATTGAAGCCGAGTCATGTTGAAACCTTCAAGTGCCAAGTTTACAGCTGTACAAGTACTAAGCATTTAATGCTATGTTTTGAAGGGTATAAGGTCAATTTTTGATCATTTCTTACCATTCAAATGCAAAGAAAAGACAAGAAGAGTGTAGGAGAGATTAAAGAACTGCATCGAAGCCATTTGCACAAATTTCAATAGCGATTCAGCATAAATTTCATCGATCAAAAGTATTTATCAAGTGCTGAGTTACACAATGTTAAAGTTTTTAATCTTTTAAACCCTAGATTGGTATAATGGCTTCTAGTTCTAAGAACCCAAAGGGAAAAGAAGGGCATGAGGTTCAGCTGGTTAGTAATGAGGTTAAACAACTTAAATTTAGGTCAATTCCAGAAGGCACCTACAAAAATGACCCTACTAGCACATTATCCATTATTCTATCCAAACTAATCATGGTGCAGGATGTATGGAAGTGTTATAAATGAAAAATTGGTGCCATAGGTGATCTTGAAATATTCCAAGCCTATGAAAAACTATTTGAGAACAAGATTGTGAAGGATGAGTTCTAGATAGTCGAGAGAAAGGGTTTGACCAATGCCCTAGTTTACCCTATAGGATTCAAAATTGAATGGATATGAATTGTTTTAAGCATAATTCACGATGGATGTTTTTGGATGGAAAAAGGTTGAATAAAGATTATAAAAAGGATAGTTCATAGGGTTACAAGTTTCCCAACCCTAGATCAGACTAAGACCCTGCGAAATGATTCCAAAGAGATCATTGAAAAGAATACAGGTGCAAAATGGAATAAGAGGGGTATGACTATTGATACTATCACTGACCCTCTTCTAGATTTTTTTGTAAGAATAATATCCCACAAATTCTATCAATCCAACAAATTGAACAACATGCCATGCATAGCTGTTGATGTGGCCTACAAATTGGTAAAGAGAGATCACACATGATCTGTCAGAACTTTTTTTGCAATAGATAAATGAAAACCTAGGAGCAATAAGGAGAACAAAAGGTGCTCAATGCAAATTTGGTTCAGTTCTTATGTGTATATTCTTTTATATTATGGAAGAGTTTCCTCTATAGGAAAGTTAAATTTGAATCCTAACAAAACTATAATTACACAAATCAATGAGTTCATTGATCAGATGGGTGACAACTTTGAAGCCCATATGACAAGCTATTTTGAGGATTTCAAGAAATCCATGAAGCAAAGGGTAAGAATACAAGTTTCCTTAGTGGGAAAACATATCAATGACATATGCTTCTTAGTTGATATTGATTTCACCTATATCCAAGAAGCAGTTCCAAGGGTGAGATGGCTAAGGCCATTTGGTTATGAACTAGATGTGGATGAAGCATCAACAGCAATCACTGCATTGCTTGCAAAGGAAATAGACAAGTCTACCAAGTCTTTTGGCACATATGATGTTGTTAAATCCAAAATCAAAATACAGTTAAAGACTGCCTCCATAATGAAGAAGAAAGATAAATTGGTGAAGAAAATAAAGAAGAAATTTGGTGAAGGAATTGAGGCTAAAGCAAAAGAAGAAGATGATGATGACGATGATGATGATGAGGATGAACAAGGGCAAGGCCAAATGGAATTGACTCAAGGCCTAGGTGAAGATAAGGAGGAAGGTCCCAAGGTAGAAGAAGTCGAGGAAGCACCAACCCAAGCTGAGCCAAAGAAAAGAAAGGCAATAGTATAGCCTCCAAACCAACCCAAAGCAAAGAAGGGTGCTAAGCCAACTAAAGCCAAGCCATAGATACCAGTCACAAGGGCTACCACAAGGGCATATTCACAAAAGGCCAAGGAACAAATCAAAGAGAAGAAGAAGGCCATTGAACAGACTAGTGAAGTGTCGAGAAAAAGAAGAAAATATGTAGCAGAACCATATTCTAATGAGGAGGAGAGAATAGAGTCAGAAGATATCAGCCAATTCAGAGTGGTGAATCATCCTCCCAAATCCGCCATAGATAATTTTTTTGAAAATATTAAGAATGTAGATTTTACTAATTTTAAAAGCATTGATTTCAACAAGCCAAGTAAAGAAGAGCATAACAAAATAGAGGAATCAGTATATGCCATGATGGATGAATTCAAGTATACGCCTCTAGAGCTAGACAATACCATGCCTAGAGAATTGAAAACAAATGGCATTATTGTTTGAAAGTTGAAAAGGAGATAAGAGAATCTACCTTAGCACAGGTGATGCTTGATCTAATAAGAGGTCAAATAACAAAGGCTAATAAGAAATATAGTGGCAATTTCAAACCAAATTATAGAGCCTTTAGTATCCTAAAAAACAAGATTGAAGATGTTCTTAGTAAGTCAACAAAAATATGGAAGTTGATATATGGTTTAACTATTGTCAAGGATGGAGAAGAAGATCCACTTGAGGGACAAAACATTGAACATGATGATAAAGCAGAGCCTAGTGAGAAAGAGGAGGAAGAAGAAAAGAATATAGAAAAAGAAGAAGAAGAGAAGAAGGAAGAAGAAAAGAAAGATGGAGAGGAGAAAGAAAAAGGTGAGGAGGAGGAGACACAAAAACAAGATGAAATGACAATGGCTAAGTAGGAGAAGTAACAAGACCAGAGTGTGCAAGACACATAATTGCCACCTGCTAGCCCTCCTCATGTAACCATCACACCTAGAGACACTATAACTATAAAGGATGTTCCTGACACTTCTACTTAGAACATCAATCCTTTAACTGCAGAGGATCTCAAAAGAATTCTTGACCAATCCACACAACAAGTAAAATTATGTATAGATCTAGTTTTGATCAGTGTGGATGAATTACAAAAGGTAGTAGCAGACACAGTTAGAGATAAGGTGAATCCACAAGAACCACCTTCCATCATCTCTACAGCTACTAGTGGTCAACTTCAAATGCAAATAGTTGTTTCATCAGGAATAGTTGACACCATAGTGCAGAAGCCGAGTGCAGCAGGAGACAAAGAAATAGAACAAATAGGACAGACTGTTACATTTGATCCTATATCACAAACACAAGGCGCACCTCCTCACATTTCTATAATTGATCAAGGTATTATATAGGAGGAGAAGGAAGTAGAGAAATCCACTAAAGAGAAGGAGGCAATACAAACATTGATAAATTTTCCTACCTTGGGAACTCCTTCAAAACAAGCAAGTAATGATGCAATGCCACTGCAAATGTCAGCACCAGGGTCAAGTACTAAAAAATTTGCAAGGGTGCTTCACTATGGAGACCTTGAATTAGATGAGGAGATAGTCATACCTAGTTGTGACTCAAAAACAATAAGCATTGATCAAATCACTGAGGTGCAAGAAACATTGGATAGAAGAAAGAGGGAAGAGATACTCAGGAAGGAGTATAAACAAAAGAAAACATTACATGAGATTAAGGACATCTTTATGGATGCCTTCAGTTTGTAGTCACTAGATGAGACAAAGCATATAATGGAACAATTGTTAGATATTGTTGACCAGGTGACAAATGAAGACTAGGAAACTAATGTAAAACTTATGGAATGGTCTGAAAGGAAATTCCAAGGGAAAGTAAAGGAGAAAATATCTAGTGAAATTGCATGTTCCTAGGTTGAATTGGCAAAGATGAATGACAAAGTGAAAAGGGTACTTGAGAATATATTCTCATTGTACAAAAAGTTGTGTGACTTTTCATACTTCAAATAGGAAACAAGCCAAAGAATAATGAGCCTGGAGAGGAATCTAAAGATTTCAATCATGCAACTACCAAAAGATCTAGTTCAAAGTGAGAAGCACTTTAATCAAATGCTTCACACCCAGAAAGAAGTAGTTGTGTTGACAGTAGAAGAGGCCACCATCAAGGCTAAACTGATGCTGCTCCAATATTCGATTACCCCATATTTGAAAGTACTCCATAAAGAATAGGCCTATGCTGAAATGTTCTCAAGAAAGATCCTAATCTTTCTACTCTAGATGGATTTGTTCATCTTGCTGCAGAGACTACCATCCAATACAAGTCATTGGAAATTGCTTTGCATAATTGGGATGCAGCTCTCAAGATGATTATGGAGGTAAATAGCGCATTCTTGGTGAAATATGATCTTAACCCTTAGCACGCTTTGACATTCGTGTCAAAAAGGGGGAGATAAACAAAAAGGGGGAGATATAATAAGGGAGATATAACAAAGGGGGAGATACATTGTATAACACAAGTATAGAGTACATAAATAGCTAAAGAGTATGGGCACAACTAAAGAGTATCAGATTTTGGTTATAGTAATGGATGGCACAATTAGCTTAGGGGGAGTTATAAGAATTTTAAGGTATATTGTTCCTTGCAGAACTTTTGAACAAGTTTTTGAGATTTTGTGCATACGTTGAATAGAATGACTGATGTACTCATAAGGTTAGATAAATAATGCTTAGTTAAGTGTTTTTGACACATGTCAAAGGGGGAGATTGTTAGTCTCAGAATGGTTTTGACATTTGAGTGCCAACACACTTAACCACCTTCTACATTGAAGCTGAGTACACTATGTATGCCGAGTCAGAATTCCAACAGGAGCTGAATGATCTTCACGTCATGAGAAATCTTTAGGTGCTAAGTGAAGATCAAGTGTTGAGTGACTACAAGTTTCGAGCATGATACAAGTGTCGAGTAATAAAAAATGCACATATGAGTTTGAAAAGGCACAAACTCATATGTAAATCATTTTTATGGCCAACATATGATGCATCTCTAATGGGGACACAACCCAAACACAGAATGGACACAACAGGAAAAGGGAAATTGTATTAACTATGAAAATAAGCTAGTACATTCAGTATAGAGAAAATAGACTTCAAAACATGCCCTAAGGGCTTACAATAACATAAATCTGGAGATAAATTCTCCTTTCAGTACCTCCTCTCAAACTCCACTCCGAACTGCCTTTTACAATGCCAAAAATTTTCTTAAATAGACCCCAGAGGGTTAAGGACTAGGAATACATTCTAGAAAGTGCTAGTAGGCATCCACCAACCAAGTACAAGGCTCCAGAAGCTGCATTAGAAGTTGGTGCAAATCTAGAAGAATCCAAAAATGGTAACCGAACTTCCAGGAGGCATAACTTTTGAACCGTAGCTCCGATTGACAAACCGTTTACATTTTTGAAAAGCTCTCAAAGCGCTCTATAGCTCTATGGACCAGATTTTCTCATCCCCCATTTTTTGACCCTTTTTGAGGTCATTTAATGCCCCTAACCTGACTTTGAAGCATTCTTAGGAGGTCTCCAAAACCCAAAAAACTGCGATAACCTTCAAATTGTGGGTCCTTTTGACTTGATTCTTTTTTTGGAATGCTCTAAATTACAATTACATTCATTTGGCTGATTTACACCTCCTAGTTCACCAAAATGATGGCTCAATTACATACTCCTATTTTTTTGACATTTACACATATCCCAAGGTGTTCAAATACTCTATCCTAGAACACTGATAGTGGAACTGTGAGAGTTGGAACCTTTATTTGACCCAAATGGTTATCCAAAAATGAAAACACATGAAATAGAAACTAAGTCTAAGTATATTTTTTTGGGTGACACAAGATTGCCCTTATACCTCTGGATGCTCCTGCATCAGACACCCAGGGTAGATTAGAAAGTGACCCTGTCACTTTATGAATTGTAGAGGAAATCCCAAATTGGAAACCTCAACGGTTGAAATCCAGGTTGAGTCCTCTATCGATCGTCCTTTCCACTTGGCCAAATACTCTTCATACTGCCTGTTTCTGGTACTTCTACCCACACGATGATCTAGAATGTCTTCTATCTCCTCCTTCTTAAAGTAGGAATTGGACATTGCTCTAACGCCAGCTCCTCATCTGCACTATCATCATGATACTCTGTTAAGTCTGCAATGTTGAAAATAGGAAAAATGTGAACACCATCTGGAAGCTCCACCTCATATGCATTTCTTGAGTCATGTTTCTTCAAAATTTTGCAGGGGCCAAATTTCTTCATTTTCAGCTTGTTGTAAGTACTGGCTGGAAATCTTTCTTTTTGTAAGTGCACCATGACTAGATCCCTTACTTGGAATTCCTTATGTCTTCTCCTTTGATTAGCCCTAGCTTTATACTCTTGATTCATCTTGGTAATGTGTGCCTGAACCTCCTATGTAGATGCTTGATATGTTTATCAAATTCTTCAACTTTAGCACTTGTCCTCTCCCCTTGCTCTATCTTCCTCAATTCTGGTGCAGTCCTTGGGCTACTTCTATATACTATTTGGACTGATGATTTTCCAGTACTCCTATTTATAGAGTTATTGTAAGAAAACTCTACTTGTGGTAGAATCAAATCCCATCCCTTGGGCTTATCCCCAACTAAACATCTCAGCAAATTGCCCAAACTTCTGTTTGCCACTTCTGTTTGGTCGTCAGTCTATGGGTGATGCGTGGAACTAAATTTCAAGTCTATTCTCAACTTCTTCCACAATGTCCTCTAGAAATACCCCATGAATTTAGTAGCTCTATCAGAAACTATACTCCTTGGAAGACCATGTAGTCTTACCACCTCTCTGAAAAACAAGTTTGCAATATGGACAACATCATGAGTCTTGTGGCATGGAAAGAAATGTGCCATTTTGGAGAACCTATCAACCACCACAAATACTGAGTCATTATCACATTGTGTCCTTGGCAATCCAAGAACAAAATCCATACTTATGTCCTCCCATGGCCTTGATGGAATAGGCAATGGCTGATATAGTCCAGTATTGTGACTAAATCCCTTGGCAACTTGACAAACCTAGCAACTCTGTAGAAACTTCTTCACATCCTATGAAATCTGAGGCCAAAAATAATGTTCTCTAAGAATGGAAATGGTCTTATCTCGGCCAAAATGTCCTCCCATCCCTCATTTGTGTTTCTCCTTAATCAGATTTTCCCTCATGGAACTCCTTGGAATGCACAATTGACTACCCTTGAACAACATGCCATCCTGAATCAAATAGTCTAACCACTTGGTTCTATCTACAACAACAAGCTCTTTACAAGCTTTCCATGCTTCAAGAAAATCAAGATCCTTAGGGTACCAATTCTTGAGTTCATCAAACCAAACTACTTCAACCTACATTACTATAAGTAACAACTGTCTCCTACTTAGTGCATCTACAACCCTGTTAGATTTTCCACTTCTATGCTTCAACACAAATGTATAAATCTTCAAGAACTCTACCCACTTCATATGCCTCTAATTTATTTTACCTTGGCTATTTAGGTACTGTAATGCTTGATGATCAGTATACAAAAAAAATTCCTTTGGCAATAAATAATGCCTCCATTTCTTTAACGCCTAAACTATTGCATAGAAATCTTGATCATAAACATAATACTTCTTCTTTGCATCATTTAATTTTTCACTAAAATAAGCAATAGGCTTACCTTCTTGGCTTAATACAGCCCCAATAGCACTGCCACTAGCATCACAATCCACCTGGAACACCTTTCTAAAATTTGGAAGTGCTAACACAAGTTGTTCTATCACCTTCTTCTTTAGCAATTCAAAACTTCTCACAGCTGCTACAGTCCATTTGAACTCTTTTCTATCCCCTCTTATTGTGTCAGTTAGGGGTGCACATATGCCACTAAAATTCTTAATAAACTTCCTGTAAAAACTAACTAGACCATGAAATGATCTTACCTCAGTAGCAGACCTTGGAGTAGGCCATTCCAAGATGGCTTTTACCTTCTTTGGATCCATTTTAAGACCTTCAGGTGATATAACAAACCCCAAGTAGACTAACTCCCTTTTAGCAAAGATACACTTCTTCAAATTAATTAACAGTTTCTCTTCCCTCAACCTCTCAAGAACACTATAAATATGCAATAAATGTTCTTCCAAAGTCTTGCTGAAAATTAAAATATCATCCAAATAAACAATAACAAATTTTCCCAAGAACTTCTTAAGTACCTCATTCATGAGCCGCATGAAGGTGCTTGGGGTGTTTTTCAATCCAAAGGGCATGACTAACCACTCATAAAGACCCTCCTTGGTCTTGAAGGCCATTTTACACTCATCTCCTTCTCGAATCTGTATCTAGTGATAACCACTCTTGAGATTTATCTTTGTGAAGTACTGAGCTCCATTCAAGCAGTCCATAAGATCATCCATTCATGGAAAAGGAAACTGATATTTGATGGTTATCCTATTTATAGCTCGAGAGTCTGTACACATCCTCCACTCTCCATCCTTCTTTGGTGCCAATACTGTGGGTACTGCACATGTACTCAGGCTCTCCTGAATCAAGCCCTTCCTCAACAGCTCCTGAACCTATCTATTTAGCTCCTCTATTTCAGTAGGAGTCATCCTGTGAGCAGCCTTGTTAGGAAAACTTGCTCCTGGAATCAGATCTATCTGATGACTAATTTTCCTTACTGGTGGCAATCCTTCTAGAACATTATTAGATATAATATCTCCAAATTCACCTAGTAAATTTGAAACTTCAATTGGTATTTCACTACTACCTTCTTTATCTTTCCTAGGAATCAAAGCATAACACATACACTAATGTTTCATTCCATCTAAAAACTTCCTTCCATTAACAAAACAAATCCTAGCACTGCTACATACCTTTTCACCTTCCCTTTTCATAGGCTTTAGTTTGTGGCAAACTCCATCCTTTGTTAGAGAATATGTGTTTGCATGACCATCATGTACTACATGTCTATCAAACTGCCATGGTCTACCCAACAATAGATGCCAAACATCCATTGGAATAAAATCATAGAGAACTACATCATGGTAACTCCCAATTTTGAATTTCATGAGACATTGTTCACTTACCAGAACCTTATGATCATCTTTTACCCAGGAATCTGATAGGGCTAGGGATGTCTCTCCCTCTTGAGCTTTAGCTTAAAGACCATCTCTTCTAATACCAAGTTATCAGTGCTACCACCATCAATGATCACGTCACAACATTTATCCTCACACTTTCATCTAGTACAGAAAAAACTCCTCCTTTGTCCTAGTTCAATCTCACCACTTACTAGGACCCTTTCATTCACCAAGGTCTCTCCTCTTTCTGTATCGTTTGAATGTGATGATTGTGCATCCTCATCCACATGAGCAACCCTAGCTTGGCCCTCAGCTCTCCTATCTTTCCTTCCTTGTCATTGAGGGCATTCAAAGGCATGATGACCTTCTTCATTGCAATGGAAACAGGTACCATGGAAGCCTCCTCTTCCTTGTCCACATCCTCTACCTCTTCCTCTCTGATTTCCAAAGTCTTGATCACGGGAACAGTTGAAACCCTCATTCCTTTGGTTCTTGCTAGTACCCACATATTTATTTTTCTTTTGGGTTTCATTTCGACCTCCAGATGACCTACCGCTTCCCCTTTCTCCTTGACCATGCCCTCTTTATCTCCCTTCAAACCTCTTATTCAGCTTCTCTTTAACTCGTAGGGCAAACTGGTATGCCTCTTCAACACTGGTCATTCTTACCAAACTTAATTCCTCCTGGATGCTAGGTCGCAACCCATTGATATAATGAGAAACCTTCTCCTTATTTGCTTCTGCATGCCCTGCTCTAATAAAAAGTTGATAAAACTCCTTTTTATATTCTTTAGCTGATCTTCCTGCTTGCTTTAACCCATGCATCTTCTTAAACAAATCAAGCTTGTAGTCCACAGGAATGAACTGCTTCTTCAATTTGTCCACCATGCGAACCCACCTTGTGATCTTCTCCTTTCCTCTTTTGTTTCTTTGCAATTGAACCTCTTGCCACCAAATTTTCGCATGGCCTTTCACTTTGGCCTTCACAAACTTAACCCTATCTAGGTCCCTAATATCCTCATACTCAAAGTATTCTTCCAGTTCATTGATCCAATCGATCAACTCATTTGGTTTCAGATTTCCTGAACAATACACCCACATCAATTGTAGGTCTTTTCCCAAATTTAGTAATGGCCCTAAAAAGCCTTTCCTCTGCTTGATTTAGAACTTCCCTGTCAAATTCCCCTTCTAGTCCAATTTCTTCTTCTTCATTGTCATCCTCACTGTCATCACCTGCGAAAACATTTGTTCCTCTATGGAGCTCCTCCTACAATGCTTGTACCTGCCTTTGGAGGGCTCTAACCTCCTCAAGATTAATAGCTCCGACCCTTCCACCATGCTCTCTTCGTGGAGGCATCTTCTTAACTCAAACCCACAACCACACAGTCCTAGTGCAAACTGCCTCACAGTCGGTGCTCTGTCTACACACTCAGGAAAACCAGCTCTGATACCACTTGATGGGGACACAACCCAAACACAGAATGGACACAATAGGAAAAGGGAAATTGTATTAACTATGAAAATAAGCTCGTACATTCAGTATAGAGAAAATAGAGTTTAAAACATGCCCTAAGGGCTTACAATAACATAAATCTGGAGATAATTTCTCCTTTCAGTACCTCCTCTCAAACTCCACTCCGAACTGCCTTTTACAATGCCAGAAATGTCCTTAAATAGACCTCAAAGGGTTAAGGACTAGGAATATATTCTAAAAAGTGCTATTAGGCATCCACTGACCAAGTAGAAGGCTCCACAAGCCGCCTTAGAAGTTGGTGCAAATCTAGAAGAATCCAAAAATGGTAACCGAACTTTCGGGGGGCATAACTTTTGAACCGTAGCTCCGAATGACGAACCGTTTACATTTCTAGAAAGCTCTTGAAGTGATCTATAGCCCTATGGACCAGCTTTGCTTGTCCCCCATTTTTTGACCCTTTTCAAGGTCATTTAATTCCCCTAACCTGACTTTGAAGCATTCTTAGGAGGTCTCCAAAACTTGAAAAACTGTAATAACTTTCAAACTATGGGGCCTTTTGACCTGATTCTTTTTTTGGAATGCTCTAAATTACAATTACATTCATCTGGTCAATTTACACCTCCTAGTTCACCAAAATGATGGCTCAATTACATACTCCTATTTTTTTGGAATTTACACGTATCCTAAGGTGTTCAAATACTCTATCCTAGAACACTGATAGTGGAACTGTGAGAGTTGGAACCTTTATTTCACCCAAATGCGTATCCAAAAATGAAAACACATGAAATAGAAACTAAGTCTAAGTACATTTTTTTGGGTGACATAGGATTGCACCTATACCTCTGGATGCTCCTGCATCAATCTCGAAGGATCTAAGTGATAAGATCAAATATTTTGTATTTCCTATACAATCTACATGCAACCAATAATAAAAATGGAGAAGGCATGCAACCAATAATAAAACTCTAAGGAATGAGTGGGAAATCAAGATTCAATATTGATCGTAGATCTATACCTAACCTTAAGTCTTCAAAAGTCTTTATAAGGAGGACAAAATATCATTTTGAAGATGATAAAAAAGAAGTATATGGGGAAGATATAGTGAAATTCAGAGTGAAGAGTGAAAAGACTTAGAGGAAAAGAACAACAATTAAATATTATGTTGATAAAAACAAAGCAAGAGATACAAACATATATCAGATCTTAGAGAGTCAAGATCAGAGAGAGAAGATCAAATGCCTAAATTTAGCAATCAAGGATTGTAAGCTATCAGGTTTATTATACCTAATACTCTCTAGCAATTGTTTTAGAAAGGAAATCCTATGTTGATAGGTTAGCTTAACAGCTAGGTTATAAATCCTTTAACAGGGTGACACTTAATGAAAAGTTTTTGTAAATCCTTTAACCAGGTCACTATTGATACAATGTAAAGCCTTTAACAAGGTAGGCCTTTCAGAGGGTAGACCATCAGAAGTGGTCAAAACAATTACTGCTACAGTGATTTTGTGGGTATCATCCCCACCCCAGTTTTACCTTCTTATTCCTAGAGGGTTTCTGGGTTACCAAAATCTAGTGTTATGTTTTGTTGATGCATGTGTTTACTTCATGTTTATTTCATATGTTTACATGCATGTAGTATACTTTCAGTTAAAAGTTTTAATGGATGAAGTGTAATACTTCTAATTCACCCCCTCTCTCAAAAGCATTCTTCCCATTTGAATATTCTAACATGAAGTTGCAAATTATTCGTAGATTCTAGGCTCTCTTCCTAGTAATATCATTTATCCATAAATTCCCTAAGTGTGTGCTCTTAAACTTAATGGATAATTGCATCTTTATTTTAAATCTAATATGCATTTGATATAAATTTAGATGTGTTGTCATTAATGCCAACATATCTTTTGGATATTTTGGTTAGTGATGTAATATACTTAAGAGTTTTGATAACATTCAATTATTATAGAAAAGTTGTCATGAACACTATGAGATGTTGTAGATAGTTTATACTTTGTTCAAATCAAGATACAAAGGTACACATGATGATTTCAATATGATATGATATTAGGAAAGATGAATGGTTCTTAGACTACCTCTCAATATTCATACTATGAATGGAATTGGTTTGCTATGTACTTCAAGGTTGATATTTTAATCTCTACATTTGGTAGTATGTTCAGGGAATTTTGACCCATCCTAAATTTAAATAGGTAGTGGTGTTGAGCTGCCCAAAGGATCTTTTAGTTGTATTAGTAGATATTGATAGCATTCTTAAATTTCAACATGAGAGATTTTGGTGAATATGATGATTTTTGTTGCTTTATACTTTTTTGGTTTATCCATGATATCTATGAATATCTTGGGCTATGTACCTACTAATTTGGTAGTCCACATCAATCATGGGGATCAAATTTGGAAGTCATTTTTAGTTGGTGGTGGGTTTTCATGTGTTCTTGATTGACTTGATGTATAAAACATGTTTCACATATTTAAGGCTTTATTTGGGGATACCTCATGAGCTTAAGGTTGTTGATAAGGCTTATTTCTTTGTTTTTGCCAAAAAAAATTCGAAGGTTTTTTATGTAACTTGAAATGTGGAATTAAATAATAAAATTGGGGTTTTTTATGACCTTATTTATATTTTAATTTTAATATAGTATATAGGGAATTAGGGAACTATTTTGTGTTGTGGATTCTTGACTAGTTGTAAAAAAAAGAGTGTCAAATGTGTTGGAGAACAGGTTGATGCTATATACAAGACATATAAGCATTGAAGAAATATTTGAATTATACTTCATTGGAACTAACACAGGCATAGGGTAAATACAAGTAAATACAAATATATAGTGAATCACTTAGGATGCAATCCAAGGTAATCTAAAAAAATAGACAACTCACCTAAGATTGAAAAAGCTAGAAAATTTGTAAAGTTAGTATTATTATGGAGGATTGAAAATTTTACTTTCATAAATGTAAAATAACTTGTAAT
Source organism: Cupressus sempervirens (assembly GCA_028749045.1). Classification (NCBI taxonomy): domain Eukaryota; kingdom Viridiplantae; phylum Streptophyta; class Pinopsida; order Cupressales; family Cupressaceae; genus Cupressus; species Cupressus sempervirens. The sequence continues at coordinate 167,940,273 of CM053789.1, forward strand.
ATTAATTTAGCAATATGTGGGTGGGAAATTCATTAGAAAATATTATTTAAAGCTATCAATAATTTTAAACTACACTATTAAAAATAAGAATTAAATGTTTTTATACTAGTTGAAATGCATAATAATATAAAATAAAAGTAGAATAAAAATAATATTCCTTATTATTGAGATTGAAATTCTTGTTAGTCCCAACTGATAATGTAATTGATAATGCTGCATGAATGTATGTAAGATAGTCATATCAATTGTTATGTTGTCATTGATGTTGAAGTCTGAGTTGGCTAGACATTATGGTAACTCAGTAAAGTACTATATTGTTATGATTGATGAAGAGAGTTTGATTATTTGATAACGATTTTTTTGATGAAGATAAAAATGATAAGTATGGTTTTTGATGGTTACTTGAATGAGTTGGATAGAGATAATTTAGTATTGGTTTGATTGTTTCAAAATCATATATTGTTGTTATGTATTGAAAAATACAACCTTAAGAGTAACAAGGTTAATGAAGGAAGTCTCTAAATTCACTGAGTGACTACAATGTTGACTGAGAAGTATGGAAAAGTAAGAAGGAATTCAATATTTCTCAAGCAAGTATAGTATTAACTAAGTGATATATTTCCTAACCAAAATATTATGTTCATTGAGTAACAACTAGAGGAACAAGTTTTGAGAATTGGAAGTGGGACTAACAAGTTTGTGAAATCCTATATGGTAACATCGACTAGTGATGTTTATAAGTCCTTAAGAGCAAGCCACTCTTTACACATAATCAAGGAGTGATAAGATCTAGATGATATTTTGGTAAAATCCTCTAGCAAGCTCACCTTAAAAATGTGTATGTAAACCTTTAACAAGCTTGGCTCCCATCAGAGTTCACTTTAGAGGAGTGAGTATTTTTGCGTTATTAATCCTAGGTTTATATATATATATATATATATATATATATATATATATACCCCTTTGTAGGGTTTCCATGTTAAAATCATGGTTTCAAATGTGTGAATGTTAGATGTGTTACAAGTTGTTTTACATGTTTTAAATTTTACTACAACTAGGTAATAATTATGTATGTCCAAGGTTATAAATAAGTTAATTTTATTGTCAGTTGGTTATGTAAATAATACAAAGTTAACAGTTTCAAGTAAATTAGTCGAAAGCACAATTTGACAAGTTGAATCTGTAAAATGATTTTTTGCTATTGATTTTTATGAAGTTGAATTCGTACTAAAAATGTCAGAAGGGACTATAGGATGGTTAACATAAACGATTCAACTCCCCTTAGTTATCTAACAATTAGTATTAGAGAAAATTTCTTAGAGAAATAAGTTTAAAGAAACATGAGAAAAAGATCAAAGATGTATAAGAGAGGTACTAAGGTTGAATAGGGAGAACTTCTCAGTATGGAGAGACAAAATCAAGCAGTACCTATATGAAATTAGAAATAATATTGTAGATTTTTTGGAACATGAAAATACTACACCTATTGGTCCCCTAACTATGGAAAAAATGAATGAGAAGATGAATCATAATAACTTGATGATTGAGATTGCATTTTCGCTCAGTGATGCCAAATATGATGATATCAAAAAATGAACTAATGTTAATTAGATATGGTATAAATTGTCACTCATACATGGCAGAGATGATAATTTCTATGAGCCAATGAAGTAAGTATGAGAGGCAAGTTTGATGACATGAGAATGAAAGGAGGTGAGAATGCTAAACTATGTGTAAACTAAATTGAAGAGTTTGTTAGTGAAATAAGAGTTGTAGGAGGAACCATTAGTGATACAAAAATTGTAAGTGAAGTTCTTATAACTTTTCTACCCATTTATGCTATAAAGGTCTCTTCTATTGAGTAATTTAGATCTATGCCTAATATGAATTTGACTCTAGATGGTCTAGTTAGTTAGTTAACTCCATTTTAATTAAGAAACTATGATAGCAGTATGGTTATAGTAAGAAATTTTTTTAGGTCTTCACTAACCATCATAAATTCAAAGAAAGAAAAGAAAAGTAAAGAAGAAAGTGAATCTTTGATCTATAAACGAGGATCTACAAGTTTTATAACTTAATCCAAAATACAAATTTAATCCCTGATCCAGGTAGTGATTGCATGGAATGTACTTTAAACTGTTTAAATTACAAGAAAAATTATTCTTAACCACTTAAATAAATAATTTATTTAATGTAGATGAAAGAAATTAATATAAAACCAACTATTGTTTTTTCAACTGACATTTTTGTTTCATCATCAAAATCTGATCCAAGATCTTGAACAATAGCTGTAGTCTTTTGCTTTCCTTTTTGATCCTTCTTAAAACACTTCGGTTTTAATTCAGGATGTAGTTTCCAACACTTCGTATGCGCATTCCCTTTATTTTGACAATGTGATAATTAGGCCTTTCACCTTTCTCTTTCCTCATAGTGGCTACTTTCTTGCCCTTCCTGTGTCCTTCAAGAGGAAAAAATTTCTTCTTTGAACTGAAACTTGTGTTTCCTCCACTTGCTTCAATGTGGGTTGCTTGAACATAGACTTCATCAAAGTTAGATGGACTAAACATCAATATTGTATGTTTCAAATCAGAATTCATTCCACCTATATACTTGACAAAGTATCTTCTTTATAAAGAGGAATTCAAAGAGTTAGAAACTTCTTCCTAAACACTTGTGTATACTCCTATATAGATTTCCCTTTACGTTGTTTCAGATTTTTCCAATCCATAATGGCTTGTTGCATATTACCCAAAGGATAAAATTATTTCTTCAAAGTAGAAGTAAATTCATACCAAGATGAAATTATTTTACCATGTGTACCAAGATCATTCTAGATCTTACTCTCCCACCAGACTAATAGAGTGCCTCCCATTTAGAGAGTAGCTGGTTTGATTCTAGAAGAATCATCCAAAATATTTTGAACTCTATAGTACACTTATATCTTCTTGAGCTAGTTATTTAGTTTTTTTTGCATCCAATTCACCACTATATATAGGAAAATCAAAATTCACATCATGTTTTAAGAAAGGTGTCTTCATAGGTTTCCTTTTAGAAGAAGTAAACAAGTTAGAAGAAGAAGAGGAGGAGGATGAAGAAGATGGAAATGAAGGTTTAGGAGGGTCACTACCACCTCCTACTCCTTTTCCTTTGTCATATTTTGACAAAGATTTAGCTTATTCATTCTTCCTAACCTTTATTTCTTTCTCAATTGCTTCTCTTGCCTCTCCTAAAGAAGAATGTCTACCAAAGATTTCAATTCCAAAAAGGCTCGCTCAAAGGCTTCTAAATTGAACTCAGATGATTTTTTTTAGATGTCATGACTCGCATTTTTTTTTTCTTTTTCCAATCTATGGATTGAACTATGAAATTTCACCTTCTCCTTATTTTAGCTTCAACCTGATTAACATTCACCACCTATAATTTCTTTTCAAAACAAACTCTAATATCAACTTGATTTGTAAACTAGGATCTACAAGTTGATAACTTAATCCAAAATACAAATTAAATCCTTTGACTAGGTAGTGATTGTGTGGCATGTGCTTTAAACCATTGAGATTACAAGAAAATTTATGCTTAAACACTTAAATAAATAATATATGCAATGTACATGAAAGAAAATAATATAAAAGAAACATAAACTAATGAGAGAATAAGAAAGAGAACAAAGAGACACTAACAATTTGATACGGTGTTCGTCCAAGTAGGATTACGTCTCTAGGTCAGCTTCTAAATTAGGGGAGCTCTTTATTAATTCTTCCAAGCAAAAAAGTTTGTTATATAATCGAAGCTTCAAGCATTCATAGTCTGTCCTATGCACTTGAAGACTATACACAATGCCTTCATGCTTACAAATTCTCTCACAAGGAAAAATTATTCCTCCCTTTACAAAAGTTCTCTCCAAAAATTCTCCAAGACTATTTTTTCCCCCATGGACTAATTGTCTTTCCAAAAAAAATAGGCCCATTTATACATCATTTTTGCCACTTTGGTTTAAAACTAGATAACAAAATTCCATTTCAAAATTAAAAAATAATCCCAAATCTCTTAAATTTAAATGCTCCCTATAAAATACATGGCCTGTATTAAACCATTAATATTAAAATCTTAAAACTATATTCTCACATTTATATTTTTCACTCAAATAATTTCAAACCCAAATACCAATATTTTAAATCTCCTTAGCCATAGGGATACATATCCACTTTGTTTCCCAATAAATCCTGAAATCTGTGGGTGCATTTAGCATGAGAAATTTTTTAGGGTGGTTTTTCTAATTCCACCATTATCCTTATTAACTTTCAACAATATTTAAACATTAAACACAATAAATTCCACAAATAAAACCAAGTGTTACAGGTTATGATGCAATGGAAAAGGGAAACATTTTGGAGGACTTGTATCATGGGTTCGAATCTTATCAACCCAACATATGAAAGAATCAAACTTTGACTAACCTATCAACAATTTGACTGCCATGTGTTAGTTTGGGATTTGAGAAACTTGTACAGTAAGAATATCAATTTTATTAGGATGCTAATTTCATGACGATGTCATCTTACATAAATTTTACCTTCAACACCAAATAAACACAACTTCCACATTCGACCTTTATTTTTGATGGAGTAAACACTATTGGAAATCTCTTGTAAGGATCTTCAATTTGAAATCCATTATTGAAAACTTTTGAGATGGTTAAATTTTACCTATTTTTATTAAGTCAACTCCTAGTTCACTAGTTTGACTGAAACTTTGACCAAGCATATCTTTTCTCCATGAACTCTTTATGATGCTATTCAAGTTGCATCAAGATCGTATTAGTAAGCTCTAGTCAATGATGTTGATTCTGTGAGATTTTGAGACTATGAAAATAAGCACAACTTCAACATTCGATCTTTGTTTTTGATGAAACAAACATAGTTGGAAATATTGTAAGGATCTTTAATTTGAAATCCATTATTGAAAACTTTTGAGATGGTTAAATTTTACCTCTTTTTATTAAGTCAACTTCGTGTTCATTAGTTTGACCCAAACTTTGACCAAGCATATATTTTCTCCATGAACTCTTTACGATGCAATTCAAGTTGGGTCAAGATTGTCTTAGTAAGCTCTAGTCAATGATGTTGATTCTATGCGATTTTGAGACTATGAAAATTTTAGGCCTTCAAGATCTGCCTGGATTAGTGCAGGATCAGGGTCAATCAAACTATGGTCTTAAGTGGTAGTGGAAAACCAAGAAATCAAGGTAATGTCAATTTGAAATATAATTTTAAATTAGTTATGGACTTTATAGTAAACAGTTGTAAGAAAAGAATTTGTAGGAAATTGAGTTTAGTTTCTAAACTACTAGGCCTTATCTGGATGAAAAATTATTTGATTGCTCAAATTTTTGGATTTTAATGCAGTAGTACAAAAATTTCAAGGGAAAAGTAAAAACTAGGTGTATGTCTGACCACCTTAATCAAAATCAAATGATAATATCTTTTAATATAACTATAGATATAAAAGGTAAACTCAAGACTGGATGTGATACATATTTTTGGGTATTTTTGTTCTAAATAAATAATTAATTATGATTTTTTTACTATACTATTTTCAAAATTAAAAAATTCCTATGTTAGACCACCTTAACTAGTTCAAATAAATTAAAAACTAGATTTTTAATTTTTATTTTATTATAGTAGTCAAAGCATAGAATGTGACACATCTTTTGGATTTCAAAAATCTTATATGGTTTGGAAGTTATAGCTATTTTTCAATCAACATGTCAATGAACACTTTGTAGCTAACTCCATTAAAAATAAGTAATAATTACTTAATAAACTCATAATTCGATTGACATTATACTAATGAAAAGCTGAGAATATTCTTGAGAAATCTTTTTTGTTTTATTAAATTTGGATGAAAAAAGTCATGAGCTACATTGTTGAAGTTAGAAACACATTTTTGGGGTTTTCCATGGAGGGTTGGCATCCAAAGAAAAACCAAGCCTAATCAAGTACCCAATAGTATTAGGTACCCATTCCCAAATCAAGTACCTAATTATATTGGGTACCCATTCCCAAATTGGATGCCTGTTCTCAAATTAGATACACATTTTTTTTATTAATTTTTTTTGAAATTTTTTTGAAATTTTTTTTTCAATTTCTTTTATGCTAGGTACGACCCTTGTTTAGGATCCTTAATATGTTTTTTTTAAAAGGCTTTAGAACCCTTAACCATACATATAATGGTTCCAAAGGATCAAAAGGGGTCATAGGGTACCCTTTGACACTCTTTAACCCATTCAATGACAATATGTATGCTTAAGGGTCCCAGGACTAGTCACCACATAAATGATGTGATCTAATTCACCAAAATGGGATTTAGAATACCATATGTTCCCTTTTGACCCATTCGATGACATTATGTGTGTATGGGCTCATAGGATACTCTATTACCCCTTTCAACTCATTCAAACACATAATATATGTTCTTAGGACCCCTAGGAATGTATTTTCATGTTTAATGGGTCAATAGGGGTTATAGGGAACTTTATGATCCCATTCGATCCATTCAAACACATAATGTATGTCTCTAGGACCCCTATGAACATATGTCATCAGATAATTCATTAAAATGGGTCATAGGGTACTCTATGATCCCTTTTGACTCACTCAAATGCATGATATATGTATCGAAGGGATCCTAAGACCCCTAGGAACACATGTTCTCATTTAATGGGTCAAAAGACCAATTCAAACACATGTTATATGTCACTAGGGGTCCTAGTATCTGTATAAATATATGTTGATAGATAATACATCAAAAGGGGTCATATGGTATTCTATGACCCTTTTCAACTCATTCAAACACATTATATATGTTAGGGGTTCTAGGATCCCTAGGAACATATGATATCATTTAACATGTCAAAAGGGGTCATAGGACACCCTATGACTACATTTAACCCATTCAGACACATGATGTATCTCCCTAGGGGTCCTAGGATCCCTAAGAGGATACATTATCATATAATGGGTCGAGAGGGGTAACAATGTACCCCATGACCCATTTTGATCCATTCAAACACATGATGTATGTCCTCAGGGGTCTTAGTACCTATAAGAACATACATTATCATAGAATGGGTTGAAAGGGATCATAGGGTACCTTATGACCCCTTTGAATCCATTCAAACACATAATGTATGTCCCTAGGGGTCCTAGTACACAAATGAACATATTTTGTCATATAATGAATTGTAAAGGGGTCACAGGGTACTCTCTAGCCCTATCGACTCATTTGAACACATGATATATGTTCCTTGGCATCCTAGGAGCCTTATGAACACATGTTATCATTTCATGGGTCAAAAGAGGTCATAGGATACCATATGACCCATTTCAACCAATTCAAATGCATAATGTATGTCCTAGGGGTCCTAGGAGCCCTAGGAACATATGTTATTATTAGAAATAAGAATTAATAGGCAGGGGGAGTGAATCAATAATATATAAACTTTAATTACAAACTAGATACTATTTGTGATATTGCTATCAATATTTAACTATGTGATTTTGAGTCAAACTCATTGACTCGTGTTTCATGAGTAGTGATTCAAAATGAATCCATCTCTCATGAGAATAAATGGAACACTTAGCACTCATTAGATCTTGGTGATGTTCATATGGGTGAAGCACCAAGACTTCCTGGGAGGTCACCCATCCTAGTACTACTCCAGCTTGAGCGCACTTAACTATGGAGTTTCCTCCATGGTTAAACCCAAAGCTTGCAACTGTCATGCCCAAAAATTCTAGGCAAAAACACACCAATTTTTTTTTGAAATAAACTACTGAGTTAAATATATACTACACTAGATCTAAATCTAGCATAAAATCATTGACATTAAAATACAAAAATGTTGTTCTAATGTCTCAATAGTAATGATAATACATGATCATAGTTAAGACATAAGGTGCTAAATCACATGTTAATCACTAACCCAACACTTTACTAAATATTAGCTAACATAAAGGTACTACAATACTGATTCAAGAAAGCAAATTTGTTAATTGAATGTGACAAATTTATAACATAATTTACAATTAATTTAATTCTTATCATCATTAATAATATACAAATAAATAAATAAACTCTATTAAGCAAAATAAAAATCAACAATATACTCGTTGATGTGAATGACCATTCAAGTATTATAATTCCAATTATTCAAAACGTTGGATAGATGAACCTGCTGATTAAAATAATGTCTATCATTCAATTAAATAACTTAATATAATCTTTAATCTAATAAAAAATACCAATACTCAAATTTAAGTATACTATCATCTAATAGTAACATAATTCTAACTACCTTCATTTATTACGAAAATAAAAATTCTAACATTACCAAGACAATAATAATATATTTAATGACTAAAAATTTTAAACGTAACAATATTATTAAAATAAAATAAAATAATTAAATCTAATTAATGTCTTAAACTATAATTACTATTTAAAACCACATATATTATCCATTAACTACATTAAATTAACAATAAAACAAAATCTAATATCAACATCTACTAAATCACCTTAAATCCCATAACATAATATAATAGATTTCATCCCTAACATATACAAGTAACCTTTAATTACATCATAATCCCTTAACAATTTTATCTACTAAGACACTTACTATCACTTATCTTTAATAATACTCCATCCATTACATTACCCAAAAAAATTAACTACTACCAGATATACTTATTTAACTATTTTCCACTAATTTGTTTAACAACATATCTCAGTTTTATTTATTTTATTATTACTCTTATGTTTACACATCTCTTCACTAGTATCTATAGATATAGGTGAGATTAAAATTTCCTTGTAATCTATTTCCTAGACAATATAACTTTATTACTTTATAATTAACAAGCAAAGCGTAGTTATCCTAGCTAACAAATACATTCCTACTTACTTAACAACGATTGCATTTTAATTTAATAAAAATTTCTAAACCAAAGTATTTACTCCTTATTAGTCCACTATTATTTCTAGGAAGGACATGATTACATACTACTTTTATAATATTACCACTTACTAACCCTTAAGGTTATCTCAAAACTAAATGGTGCTAAGACTACCTTAATATGTACCTACTTATGCACTAACAAATCTAAATCTTGAAGACTAAGCTGAATTCTCCTCTCAATATAATATACTAAAATTGAGAAGAACCTTATTCCACAAAATATATCCTACTAACCTTTTTGTTTTCCACCCCCACTCCTTGCTATCTAGGCCCACGTGACAAGCCTAGGAACACTAGCTGTAGTCATTTCATCCTAGGTGATAATGGTTGGATGAAGTTTTGTTTGGAGGATATTACTTTATCCTTAAATTAAAAAGTAGCCCCCTTTGTTTGACTATTTCATCAAACAGCCCACTAACGCTTGGTTCCCACATGAGTGGGTAGGAAAAAAGTGATGGGGAGGCTCCCAAGGTGGTCGGCCTTGGGAAGTCTCCTCATTACTTTATCATTTTTATTTTCTTTTAAAAAGAAGGTGCTCTTGTGAGAATGTTTTAGGATGTGTCTTTTCAATTTAATTTTATTATTATCCGTCTTCATTTTTCTTTATTATTATTTTTTCTAGGAATTGGAATCCCATGATTATCTTGTGGGATAAGCATAGAGTACGCCTAGTATTATAAAATAGGTGTAGAGTCTTTGAAAAAAAATAAGGTAGACTTAGTGAGCCTATATATATATATATCTATTTTTTTTCTAGGATGGTGACACAAGATTTTAGGAATATTTTTCCTATTATTTTATTGATCTGTAATCATAGGGAATGAATTAATTTCCTTTCCCATACAAATTCCAAAAAGGTAAAATGCATCTGCAACAAGTTTCACTAAGAGTCTTATTGCATTTCCTCCTATTCTCCATTTGATAGGATATGAGTGTGGGTTTAAATTTGGCTTAACCGGGCTATCCTATTTTATAAGATTATTGGTTCTATTGGTGCTATTTGAAATAGTAGTAAATAAAACTAGAATCTAAAGAACTTTCCATACTATTGGTTTGATATATTATACCAACTTTATAGCTTACATTTGATCATGTTCCATTGCAAAATTTTATTGAAGTATTCATTATAATGAAACCTTAATGAGAATTCTAGCTTCTTACATGAACAATCACAATCAAATGCATCTTAAATTTGTTGTTCTAAGATATAATTATGACTAATCCTTATCATGAAACTATCTCTTCTAAATATAATTATGACTGGTTCTTAACATGAAACTATCTCATATATGAATGAGAAGATAATCAAGTATTCTAATTGAAACTAAGAACATAAAGATAGAGTCTCATAATGCAAATAGTTATGAGAACCTTCATATTACTTTCTTTTCTCCCATGAACTCATATCCCATAGTAGTATATACAAAATGGAGATTTTCTTTTATAGCCCAATACAAAACAAAAGAACAGAAACTATACTTTTACAAATACAATATTTGATGCCATGAAAGGTAGTATCTCCTTCCAGAAAAATGACATATCCCTTCTTCTCTACTATACAATCATTCATTGCAACCATATGAACAATATGGAGAGTTCTCCATTACAGTTACAAAGCAAAATGACAAGTTTTATCTTCATGCAATGTCTGTAAGATGATCATTCCAAGCTTGTTTCCATGGCTCCCTTGAGCACAAAATCTGCATATGCAACACAAAAAAAGAAACAACAACAACCATGGGTGCTTTTTACCCAACCATAGGCCTCCAAAGAGACCACCCCCACGCTAGGGGAACAAGGCTTGAACCAGGTTACACACATACACCACAAAATTTTGCATGATACACAACACAAAACACAATCAGCACCCTCCCATGGCTTGCACAATGATTCACCATTAGAATCATAAAATTTTGGGTGAAGGTGGGCTCTTCAAGGAGGAGAAATTCATAAATATCATATTGCCAATGCATTTTTCCTCTCAAGGCCACCACAACATAAAAAACATATTGCCACTGCATTGCCTCTCAAGGCCTTCAAAACAACCATCTTCTCCTCATCCACCAAACCTCCTTGTACCTCCCAAACAACAAGATTCATGGCCATGAAGGAGCCCATGCTCCATAATAACAACCTCATCATGAGGTAAAAACAAAATTTCCTTTCTCACCTACAATGTCAAGCCCAACTTATGCCCTTCACCCAAGGCTTCTCTACCCTCCCAAGGGTGAGTGAAGCCTTCACACCCATAATCACAATCAACACTCACATTCAAACAAGAACAACAACAAAAAAAATGAAGAACAACAAAACAACCCCAAGAAAGGATCTCAAAAGCACAAAACATATTCACTTCTTTCCAACACAATGACAAGCTCATAACACAAGATTGACAATGCAATGCATATTGCATTGATAACTTTTCACACTTGTAGATTTTCTTATCCATACTAAAGAAAAGGAATAAAAGAACATGCTTAAGTCACCAACCTTGGTCCAAGCTAGGGTAAGGATAGTTGTAGAAGAGCTCCCTTAATCTCCCTCCACAACCTAACTATCTCTAAAATTAGAGAGTGGGTAGACATCCCACTAGTTTGGCCAAGACCCTCTAATAAAGCCTTCACACTAACTTATTTTAGCAAAAACACTAAGCCACTACTTCTTACAAACTTGTCTCCTCTAACTTTTCTATTTTTGACTTAGTGGGAACATAGATAAGACCGCTCCAAATTCGAATTGATGGAAGAATGCATGGGTAAAGGGGCCCTCTAGGTTGTCTAGGCACTCACATGATCAAAATTAGGCCTCTAACTTGTTGTACTATCATATGGATAACTTATTCCCACATAAAAGACACTTTGGGACCACCTAATGACCCCTAAAAACCCTAGCCAAGCCCAAATTCGAATTTCCTTTGATTGAGACTTCTCATGGCAATTTTTTTTATGTGAGGTTAACTTGGGTTCTTCATCGGGGTTAGGTTTAGGTAAGGTTACTTCTTGACAAACCCTAAATGACATGGCATCTCCACATGGACAACACAAGTGTCAAGTGACACACATAAAATATCACATTATATTAAAATGACTTGTTTACAATAATGCATGAACTAGGCTATGAACACATATACAATTTACATATATGAAATAAAACACATTACAATGGGGTTTGAATCTTTTCCATTGATTCAACCTTGGCTATGTCATATTTGTAGTAGTTTGAGCCTTAATTTCCCTTTAAACCCTTGGTCAAATTCTTGCACACTAAACTCAAGCATCAGTAGTCCAAGAAAATCATGTAAACATTAAGTGCATAAGTGAAATAATCATTATCTCATTCAAAATTAGACTTGCATATATTTCATCATCTCAAATTAACCTTCCCTTTCTTAATCATTTCAAATATAACCTTCAAAATATTAAAATATCAAACTTACATATCACATTCGACATTTGAGTTCCATACTTCATTCTTTTTAATTAAATTACTTTTTCTAATAATTTCCATGTAATACATTCAAAATGCTATAACATCAAACTTTATTTATCATAACATGGTCAATTTAATATTTTGAATAGCTTCGTAGTCTATTTCTATCATTACGACAAGATGTTGAATCCACAACTAGTGAATCCCTACGTATGCGGGTTAGGTCTCAATGCATAACAAAATTTATCTTTTAACTCTAATTTCCACTTTACACATTACATTCTTACATTACAAGCATTTTTACCATTCAATTTCTATTAAAGAAATATCAATAGCTTAAAACATGAAGAGAATCATTAAATGCATCAATTAGGTCATAATATGCAAAAGTAATTGCAGATCATCAAAATGCAGATATCAAAATAACATAACCCTAGATTCTCAAAAGTGTATCACTATAATACAATTATCTCATTGGTACTATGTTGGATCGGGTGAGGCCTCACAACAACCCCATTTGAAAAACCTTCACCAAGTGTTGTACCTTATGAACCATTCATTAGAAATCCCCTTAAGCTCATTAATTGATAAGTAGGAGATATTATTTATTACTTTAAACCATACATAAAAAAGTAATAAAGTAATGATGAATAGTAACAAAAACAATGCATAAGGATAACTCATAACACCATATTTTGTTAACTAGGGAAACCCTAGCCAAGGGAAAACCCCAGTTCGAATGATACCCACTAGATAATATACTAGTACCTAAGTTTCTTCTTAGAGGATGGACCTTGTTAGGAGTCAATGAGAAAATTCAATATAAGGATTCCCTATTAGGAGAATTTTAATTCTTGATAGAAGATTCCTACCTTGTTAGAAGTTGTACCAACCCAGTTAGGAGTTGTAGTACAATAGATGCAAGATGATCCTACTACCAAAACATACACTTCCAATTACAAGAAGAGCTCACTGCCCAAACAAGTGATTAGACTTCTAAAGTATAGGTACTCTAACTACTTTCTTGATTGGTCTCTGATTGTTAGCTCAATCTTGGATCACAAAATAGCTTTCAGAAAAATTCACATATATTGCTTTCACAGAACTTTGCATACAATTGCTCAACACAATAGCACACTTCTTATTGCAAAATGTCTTTTGCATAAGTACCATTCCCTTACACAAATTGCTACTAGGTCGACTAAGACCATAACACACTTTTCCAACTTAGAGTAAACATCTAGGATGTTGGCCCTAATTGGACAAGTAATCATTTTGTAAACAAAATAATCCTTTCCTTCAATTTTGTTGTTTTGTTTCTCTTAAAATGCAAATATCTCTTTTCCATTTTTCAAGGTTATAAATGACATCTCCAATATGCATATTATCTTTATCTACCTTTTCTAGTCATAATATGACATCAACAAGAAGTTATAAACAAAATAATACACTGTTGTATACCAAATTCCATACTTGGACAATTTTTTGATTACCAAAAGCTAAGTATCTTTATTTTTGAGGTTTTTTGTAAGCATGTACATCATGTGTTTTCATAAATGGCAATAATTGCATATCTCCATTAGCCAATTTTCAAAAATCTCCCCCTTTGGCATTGATAGAAAAAAAATAGGGAAAATTGGCTAGGTAACAAAAACTTAAAATAAACAATATAGTAACATTGAATCTATTACAATTTTTTGTCTTTACATATGCTCCCCCTTACAATATACCTTACACTTTTATCTTCTCTTTACCTAATTAAAAAATTTAATATTGTATCTCTCCCCCTTTGACATCAATGACAAAGGTCAAAATGTCAAGATTTGTCCAAAGCTGTCTATGTGTTGTAAAAGAAAAGGTTGTCCTTCTACCTTAAGCTAGTAGAATCTTCATGATGTAGGATTCACATTTCTCCTATCTTCAACATTGCATAATTAATAGAGTATCATGATGATGGTGCAGATGAGGGGTTGATGCTGGAGCCATGTCCAATTCCTACTTCTAAGAAGGAGGAGATAGAAGAGATTCTGGATAGTCGTGTGGGTAGGAGTACCAAAAATAGGTAGTATGAAGAGTACTTGGTAAAGTGGAAAGGATGAACTATAGAGGACTCAACTTGGATATCAACAGTAGAGGTTTCCCATTTGGGTTTTTCTCTACTATCCATAATGTGACAGGGTCAATTCAATCTACCCTGGGTGTCTAAGGTAGGAGCATCCAATGGTGTAAGGGAAATCCTATGTCACCCAAAAAAATTCTTAGAAATAGTTTCTATTTAATGTGTTTTCATTTCTGGAAACCCATTTGGGTCAAATAAAGGTTCCAACTCTCATAGTTCCACTATCGATTTTCTGGGTTAGAGTCTTTAAGAACCTTGTGATATGTGTAAATGTTGAAAAAGTAGGATCATGTAACTGAGCCATAATTATGGTGAGTTACAAGGTGTAAGTTGGATGGATTATTATATTTTCAATTTAAAGCACTCCAAAAAAAGAATCAGGTCAAAAGGCTCCATGGTTAGAAAGTTATTACATTTTTTTAGTTCCTGGAGACCCCTTAAGAGTGCTTCAAAATAAGATTTGAGGCACTAAACGACCTTTTATGGGCCCAAAAAAAGGGGGATGAGAAAAGCTAGTCCATAGGGCTATAGAGCGCTCTAAGAGATTTCTAAAAATGTAAATGGTTGATCAATTGAAGTTACGGTTCAAAAGTTATGCCTCCCAAAAGTTTAGCTACCATTTCTGGATTCTTCTAATTTTTCACCGACTTCTAACGTGACTTCTGGAACCTTCTATTTTGGTGGTAGATGCCAATGGAACATTCTAGAATGTATTCCTAACCCTTATCTCTTTTGGGTCTATTTAAGAACATTTCTGGCACTATAAAGGGCAGTTTGGAGTGATGTTTGAAAAAAAGGTATTGTGAGAAGGAATTTTCTCTAGATTCATACTATTGTAAGCCCATAGGGCATGTCTTTGAGTCTATTTTCTTTGTATTGAGTGTACTAGTAGATTTTTATAGATAATAATATTTCCCTTTTCTTGTTGTGTTCATTCTGGTCTTGGGTTGTGTCCCCATCAGTGGTATCAGAATGGGAGTTCCTGAGTGTGTGAATAGATCACTGAACGTGAGGCAGTTTGCACCAAGATCTTGGTTGGGAAAAGTTTGTCAAGAAGTTCTTGATTATGTAAATATATTGCCAATTTTGAGGTAGATTACATGAGGTTCTTGAGTTGCAAGAGATTTGTTTTCTAAAGACTTGAGCATGGAGAAGAGAAAGAAGAATATGACTTTTGTGATTGGATGAATTTTCAAGATTCGTTGACTTGAGAAAATTAGAGCAAGAAATCAAGAGGCATTGCTAGTTGATTTGCAGAAGCAAGTGAATGAATTAGAAGCTGAGTTGTAAAAATGAAGAGTGCATCACCAGAAAAGAGATGTTCATAATTCCTTAGATGCAGAAAAGAAAGAAGATCTACTGGAGTATCAGACATGTGGTATAAAAGAAGAGCAAGAAGATGAAGAGAAAATTATTTGTAAACCTAAAGTTGAAGAAGATAGAAGGGAAGAGGAAGAGCATGGAGATAATCAGATTTGTTCACCAATAGCCACTCAAGATGAATTGAAGATTGCAGCAATGGAGGAAAAGGATAGTGCCTTAGTTGGAGATCAAGCAAGTGGAGTAGTTACATGCATTTTTGATGACATGAAAGAGGCAAGCAAAGATGAATATGTCAAAGAGGTAAATTATTACGAATCATGGGATGTTTTCTTTGAAATGAATTTGAAAGATGATAATGGTTTACATGAGAATCTTGTTAGTAATGTGTGGTATGCAAAGCAATATTGGTATGGTGTTGTTGGGTTTATTACAAGTGTGATTAATTCAAGAAGATTGGATGAGGATGAGATTTATTATTGGACAAAGTTCATTACAGAGTATTTTCAGTAGCAAAAATTTGTTCTAGCTAGGTGTTGGAAAAGAAGAAAGAAGGAAATATCACAGCAGTAGATACTTGTTCCAGCTATGTGTTGGAGGAAGAGGAAAAAATAACAATAGTGGCTACTTCATTTTGTGAATCCATATTCATAAAAAATTTCCTACCATGGTAGTCAGATGCAAGAGCATCATGCATCAGAAAAAAAAGGGCATCTTCAAATTAAAAAAAGTAAAAACATAAAAAATAATAATTATAAAATAAAATAAAAATTTGTGAAGGAGAGAGAAAGTGACAAAAATTGAAAGAAAAATTTTTTTTTTTAAAGAGAGAAAATGAGAAATTCCTATTTTTGAGGTGCATATGTGGCGTAAATAAAAAAGATAAATAAAATTGGTTGCCATTCCATTTATCGAGGTGTAGGTGGAATTCTATAATGTTGTGGATAAATCATGAATTTAATATTTGTTGGGTGCTTAGTTGCATTTTGGTGGGAACTAAATGTTTTTTGAAAGGTAGTTACAACATCTTGGGTGGTAAGTGCCTATTTAAGCAAGGCGTATGAGAATTTCTAATCAAGCTTTGGAAGGTCAAGTTTAGGAAATAGAAGCTCTTTGAGTTGAAGTTCTTGAAGCATAAGCTCTTCAAGTGTAAAATCTTTTTGTAATGAATTTCAAGTATTAATGGATGCTTTATGAAGCATTTTTTCATATCTTTGTCTCATATTTTTGTGATATTGGTTGTGAGTTTGTAAGGGTGGTGTGGCCCTTCATCACCTCATGCAACCATCAAAATTTTCTTTCACACTATCCATACCTTTAGTCCATGTCCCCTTGGTGGGTTTAGTAGAGGTGATAATTGCACATAAATAATATGATGCAATCTCAACTATATTAAGGTTTGAGTACAAAAATTTAAAATGGGTGTCCTTAGCCTTAACACATTCCTCCAACTATTTCTCAACAAAAAATATTTTCAGAGCAATAGACTCTTTGAAATCTGATATCCTCTTCAAAATCTATTCCTTTTGAAGTTCCACTTTCTTTATATCATTGTTAATATTGGCCACTTGTCCTTCAAAATCATCAGCTTTAGAAGATGAATGTTGTAACTGGCTAGATAGAGACTCTAGGGGACTAACAAGAGGAGAAAGGGTAGCTAGATCACTCATATTTCCTTCTATCTAACTATCAATTTCCTTGGTTAGTTTTTATGATAGAGTACACTTAATGTACAATATATTACCATCCTATTAACACTTCCAAAGTTCCTTGTTACAAGTATCAAGACTTATCAAATCATTCTTAAAAGTTTCACAAATGGTGCTAAACAAGTTAGCATCATGTATTATCTATGCCTTTGCTTATGCAACACTTAACAAATTAGTAAATTATTCATCAAATGACTTCAACACTTCATATGCCCTTTGTTCTAGATCTACTTTTGTCTACTACACTACCAAAGTACTATGTAGTCTATTAGTAACCTCCATCTAGGTTTTCTATAGGCTCTTCAATATTTTGTTCTTCTAAATAAGCTTTGATAAGGATGCAATCAAATTAGTTTGATCATCACCGTGAGTTACTAAGCTAGCAAGTGAAATTGGAGTAGATGAACTAGAAGGTTTAGTGTCATCCTTCCTTTGCTTCTTGGCTACCTATTTTTCTCCTCTCTCTTCTTCTTTCTTTCATTTTCTCTCTTCTCTTCCTCTTCTAGTCTTTTCTTCTCATCCTCAAGAAATTTATGCTTGGCCTTTCCATTATACACTACTTTGGTATAACTCTCAACTTTCTTCATGACCATTTTCTCACCTATAAGTATATTTCTTTGTTTACTAAGACCAATTACCTCATAAAAAAGGTTGGCAAAAATATCAATTACATTATCTTGCATGCATAGTTTCACATAATTCATCTTACTTAATATGATCTGTGTCCAATTCACAATAGAAATGATATTTGACCAAGTCTAGTTCCTTCAAATGTTCAAATCTAGGCTTCACATTCATTTTGTGATTGAAAACTAATTCCATATCTTTGTTGATATATTCACTCTCAATACGTTCAAATTTATATTGTTTGAAGTAATGAATAACATTGAGTTAGGGTTTCCTTCAATAGGTTTCGTGGAAACAACCTTGGGTTTAGGTCTTTCCTCACTCTCAACATTGTGCACTATTGACATATCCACGATTCTATCAAATATGAACTTAAAAAAAAATTAATTTATAGAAAAATGATAAAAGATGTCTTTTTGAAAATAGGGTTTGCTTCAAAATTGCCCTATCAATTTACTTGTGAGTGCTTTTTTCTTTGGATGTGTTCACAATGAAGTGAAAATCAAATTTCTACTCCATTTATTCCATCAACATGAACTTGCATTAATTTTGTACTTTGCAAACATGAAAAAATTGTGAATTACATTCTGTAATCAAATAACTGGTCAAGATCATCTATTCGATCTTTAGATGCCACCCAAGGTTTACTATAGCATCCATTCATTATGACAATGCTCCTCAAGATTTTTCTTCACAAAATTCTCTACAAAAATATAGTTTTTGTCTTTTTCTATAAAATTAACCTTTTTTGTAATACCAGTAACTCTTAATTCCTTCATAACTTGTTTAGATAAGCTCAAAACTACAAGCAAGCTTAGGTACTATCTAAACTTAATTCGATACACCTTTTCCCAACTTCACTTCCTCTAATTCAATCTCTGAATGAGTTTCTCAAATTTTGGTGTTGTAAACAAGCTTAATTCAACTTAATATAATAAACTCAATAATTGACTTTGATCTACATGTCCCATCATCATCTATCTTTTCTTTCAAGATATCTAATCCTTTTACAAATGTCTCTTTAAGTTCTTCTCGAAGTGCACTAACTTTGTTTCTTTTTTCCTAACTGTCTTTGTTAATTCTAGAGTTCCTTTCATGGTTCCTTTTTTCATTCTTTCCATCATTTCTTCTATTTTCAAAGTTTCTTCCATTGCTCCTTCTATCTTCAAAGTTTCTATCCATTCTAGAACACTTTGTTGTATGTTTGAAGTTGTTTCATAACTAATATAATGGTGCTCTTCTTCTAGGATTCTATCGATTATCAGGTGCATGACAATTCTGAGCAATGTGTCCTAAGTTGTTAGACTTATAACACATGATCTATCTTTTTTCTTCATAAGGTCTTCCTTCTCTCAATGCCCTTTCATTAGATCTTCTTCTATCTCTAGGGCTAGTATTTTGAAACATTCTAATATTCCTTTTATTATTATCATACTTAGGTTTCCTATAGTCAATTTTTTTATGACCCATACAATGATAATTATGACAAAAAAAGTCCTTAACATGATTAAATGACTTGTTTATATAATCTCTTTTCATATGCCCTATTCCATTACATGAAAAACACTTTCCTCTAAATTCATGCCTAGTTTCCTTAGGAGATTCCACATGCTTTGGTTTATGCAAAATTCAACTTCCTCATCTTGTCCAACTTCTTTAGGTTTATCAGAAGATAGACTAGCTTCAATTTGAGCATTTGATTTATCTTTTTCTTTTAGATCTGATCTAATCTCAAGTTTCTTCCTAGACATGTTAATTAGATAACCAAGACTAGTCTTATCATAAGTAGATTTCTATATTGAGATTGAATCATTAAGATTTTCTTTGCTAGAATAATGTTTCTCAAGCTATTACTTGCATCGAGTTAATTCACCTTTCACAATAGTATTGTACTTATGAAGTTCTTCATGATCTTCTTTCAATGTTTCAAATTCAAATGTTTTCTTTTCCAAACTTTCTCTAAGATCTACATTCCTCATCTTCAAATTAGATTCAGCTTTGCTAGGATCATTTATTAAAGTTATCTTTAGATTCATAATCTTCAATTCATGCTTCAAGATCTTGTACTCTATCGTTATCTTTAAATAATCATCATCACTAGTTCCAGATTCAATAGATTGAGGCTTGAATTTGAGATGTTCAATCTTTTCCTTCAATTGTCCAATGTATGCTTTGTAGTCTTCATATCTATCATTCATCTTATCTCTTTCTTCAATAAGGAAATAAATTTGTTCAAAAGCCTCTTCAAAGTTCTTGATCAACTATTTCATATCCATAGGGATCTTACTAAAGTTGTTAATCCTCTTCAAATCAACTACACTCTAATACAAATTTTTAGAACTATGGATTAATAGGGTGGGGTGGGGGGGGGTGTGAATCAGTAATCTACAAACTTTAGCCACCAACTGAATATTATTTCTTGCTTTAAAATTTTCATAAAAAACTAATAAAGTAATGTTGAACAGTAACAATAACCATGTACAAAGATAACTCATAACACCATATTTTGTTAACTAGGGAAATCGTAGCCAAGGGAAAACCTCAGTGGGGATGATAACAACTAGATAATATATTGATATATAACTTCCTTGTTAGATGATGGACTTTATTAGGAGCCAATGAGAAAAATCAAGATAAGGAGTCCCTGTTAGGAGACTTTGAATCTTTCTTAGGAGATTCCAACCCTATTAGGAGTTGTAGTGTAGTAGATGCAAGATGAGCCTACTTCCCAAACATATACTTCTAATTACAAGAAGAGCTCACTGCCCAAATGAGTATCAAAATTCTAAAATATAGGTACTATAACTTCTTTCTTGATTGATGTCTGATCTTCAACTTGATCTTGGATTGCAAAATAGCTTTCACAAAAGTTTGCATATATCACTTTCAATGAAATTCACATATAATTTCTCAACATAATGGCACACTTATTATTACAAAATGTCCTTTTCATAAATACCATGCCTTTACAAAAATTGTTGCAAGGTCAGCTAAGATCATAACACACTTTTCCAACTTAGAGTAAACATCTAGGATGTTAGCCCTAATGGCACAAGGTATACTTGAGTTGGGCATTTATGGAGAGTTGATGGATGATAATATCTTCTTTCAAAGGTCCCATTTTGGCATAGGCAAGCATGATGCTAGATGATAATACCTTCTTTTAGTTATCTCTTTACATCTTAAGTATTGAGTTTCTCAAATACGAATATAGCCTTATGGGTTCTCACATTGATCCCTTCCATCTAAATGTATATGTTACAAAATGTTCCTATAGATTTTTATGCATAATAACATGTCAGGATATAAGTTAATTCTTAGTAATTCCAACAAAAACTCTAGATATGTCCTTCTAAAATGAAAAGGATTCAAAGCTTCTATGAAACCATATGGAGTGTTTTATTTTTTATAAGATGAATGAAAATCTTCAGCCATTGCTATTGTGTAAATCATTGTTTTAAAAAATACTCTCAAATAGTGTCTCCATCTTTTGAGTGGACTAACTAATTCATTGTAGAGAAATTATTTCCTATTAAATTCTTCCTAAAGATGTTACCCCACATCTAAATATTTTTGAAGTGAACCTTTTTTATGTATACACTATAATCAGTACTCCTTGAGATGATATATCTTTAAGGATTTTTGTCAAACAAATGGCATGCCTTATCCTTGCATCAACCATTCCTTATCCTTGCATCAACCTTATACATACACATTTGTAAATCCATTTCCAACTACAATAACCCCCTTACTTTATCCTTTGATGGATTTCCATACCCTACTCCAAGCTCTTGTTTGGCATAGATAGGAAAGTTGTTGCCAAAGACTATTGAATTCAATGTTACAGATATCAATTGCATTTTCTTCAAATTTTTTGATGCCTTGGCAACAAAAACATTGGGTTTATGGTCTAAAATCATGGGAAACATGAATCCATAGTTTACTAAATCATTTTTCCAATTTTTTTTCCATTCTTATATATGCATCCACATTTTACATACATGTTTAGCAATTTATACTTTGATGGGACATTATACCATATGCCTAAGCTCCCCAGTTTGGTACTATGGGCATTAATATGTTCTAGCCAATTAGATAGGTGAATTTAAAATAACCTTGAAAATCACAAATCAAGGAATGCTAAAAATGTTAGTCATGGAAAATACAAAATCTCACATCCAACACAACCTACAAACTCTAGGAAATTTCTAAGTGCACCAACTCAGGTTAATGAAGAAGAGAAAAGCCTAAACCTTTGATGTAGGAGCATCATTTGTTTTCTTTGTGACTACTTCAAAGTTCTTGGAGGAATTGTTAGTAGTCTATTTAGAGAGTACTTGTAGTGTTACTTGGTCAAAGAAGAGGTGCTCGATGATCCTAGAGGTGCTTAGTGATTGAGGGCACTCAACATATACTAGAAGCTTAGTGATGCTTTGTTGTAGTTTTGACTAAGTAGCTCAATGAAGGGACTTGGTCACAAAAGGAGTACAACTAAGCATAAAGTAGGGATCTTGGATTATACTACATGGTTCAATTATTGTGATGACCAAGTAGCTCAGTCAATGAAGGGAGTCAGTTATGGTTGGTGGAGTTTTTAATACTTAGTAGTGGTCATTGACTTGGTCATGTCTTGAGTTTGGATTTGTCTGGGTTGTCTATGTTCTATTTCTAGTGTGAGTCAACCTTGGGATTTAATTTGGTTATATGTATTTTTTTGTAAGCAAACTTGTGGCTTAAATTTACATCTAATTTAAGGGTTTAATTGATTTGTAACATATGAGACAAACCTATGGCTTAGTTGGGTATAATTAAGGTGTCTTGTGGATTCTAGAGTCATTATTCATAGTGGAATCTAGCATGGTGAAGGTAGTGAGTGATTTTTTCTTAAGTGTGTTAATAGAGGACCGAATATGAGGCAGTTTACACTTGGATATTGGGTAAAGTTTGAGAAGGGCTAGTAGTTGAGGCTTGGAAAACAATGATACATTTTTGTGGGCTTGTGAGCACAATTTTAGATCTTCCTTAGAGGTTTCTACTAGAGTGTAGATCTCTAATAGCTAGGGCTCGGATTAGTTCTTGAGGGATCTTGTAGAACTCTTGCTTGCTTTGTATTTGGCCATAACTGGGAAGAACTTACAACATGACACTTTGCATGTAATCAGTTATTTTATGAATAAAGTGTTATGAATTGGTATCAAATCTTGAATTTTTGTCATGTTTCCACTATGCAGTTATTTTATAGATATAAATAAATCACCTTTGGGGATTCTCTAGCCTTGCACTGCATCACATTCTTTCAAAGAATAATTTTTCCTAAGCATGCAAAGATATCACCAATGTTGAGGTAGCTTATACCAGGAGCTTGATAAAGAGAAGTTGATCTAAGAAGCTCTTGATTTAGTGGTGGATTGTTCTTTTTGGAGTCTTAGATAACTTGGTTTTGAGGTGGTAGGTCATGGTTTTGACATATAATTAAAGATGACTTGTAGATAGGTTGATGATTACATAATCATAGAGAATTTTTGTGATGTGTATTGTAGATCCATGTTCCTAGACTTGTGATATGTTCCTAATTTTTTGTGCAATGTGGTAGGTTGTGGTTTGACTCATAAAAAAAATTAGTTTTTCACAAGATGCATGTGAAGGATTTATCATAGAGGGTTTGTAAAGATCTTGGAAGATGTCTTCAAGAATATTTGACCTTGGGATGATTGCGAATCTCTGTGATGTAATGGAGAAGACACTTTCAAAGATGCTAGCTTGATTGGAAGTTATATCGACTGATCATGTTAAGGAAGGAATGGTTGATTTTTGTAAATTTTTTTGGAGTTGAAGTCTACCAATCTGAAAGTAAGTTGTTTGTACAGTTAAAAGTCTTGTTTAAGAGCGAAGATGATGTAACAAGGTCAAGGTGGAAGAGGTTGGTTTTGTTGATGAGTAAGTGAAGTCTAATTCAAAACCTATAGAGAAACTTGTGGTTGTGGAAAATGTTCTTGATCTTGTTGATTTTGGGATGGATATTTGTTTTCATGATCATTTGGATGGATCTAACATGGAAATTATAGAACACTTGGCCTTGGATGATTATTTACATGTTGTAGAGCATCTTCTTGTGAGAAATGAGATTGTTGTTGTGAGTTTGGAATTTTTCGGTGATGCTTGTAATGTGGATTTGGTTTTGGATCTACATGGTACTACAAATCCCTATGTTCTTTATTTGTTGATGGTTGACATGGATGAGGATTTACTTGTGTAGTAGTATGTTCAGTTTGTTTCTGGGAGTGAGCATGTTGATTAGGTTTTTGAGATTCAATATATTGCAATATTTGATAGAGTGATGCAAATGTAGGTGATTTAAATATTGGTTTTATTATCTCTAATGGATTGGAAGCATTTGGTGAAGATAAATATTGGATTAAATTATTCTTTGAGCATTAAGGTGTGGGACACACTTTTCTATTTACCTAAGGAGTCTGATGTAGGAGCATCATGACTTTTCTCAGCGGCTACTTTAGAGGTCTTGGAGGAATTATTAGTAGTTTCTTTGGAGAGTAATTAGAGTGTTACTCAAAAAAAAAAGAGGTGTTTGATGATCCTGGAGGTGGTCAGTAGTCGAAGGAACTTAGCATGCACTAGAAGCTCAGTGATACTTGGTTATAGTTTTGACAAAGTAGCTCAATCAATTAAGGGACTTAGTCACCAAAGGATTAGAACTCACCATAAACTAGAGAGATAAAATTATACTACATGGTTTTATTGTTGTGTTGACCATGTATCTTAGTCAATCAAGTGGCTTAGTTATGCTTGGTGGAGTTGCTAATAGTTAGAAGTAGTTCTTTGATACTTAGTCATGTCTTGGTTCTTTCTTTGCCTGAGTTGTCTATGTTTAGTTTCTAATGTGAGTTAACCTTAGCACTTAATTTAATTTTATGTATTCAATTTTTTAAGCCCACTTGTGAGTTAAATTCACATTTAATGCAAGGGTTTATTTAATTTTTAACATACTAGGCCAACCTATAGCTTTTTCGGGATAAGTAAGGGCTCTTGTGGAGTCTTTAGTTATTATTTAGAGTGGTATCCTACATGGAGAACATGAAGTAGCTGAGTGAATGAAATTTTCTTAAGTGTATGGACATAGTGCTAAATGTGAGGTGGTTTACACTTGGATCAGGTAAAGTTTCTAAAGGGCTAGTAGCCAAGGTTTGGGAAACAAGAAGATTGCCTGGTGCACTTGTGAGCACAAGTTTAGAACTTCCTTAGAGATTTCATCCAAAGTGTGAATCTAGAATAGGTAGAGTTTGGATTATATGTTGAGGGACTTGCATAACTTTTACTTTCTTTCTATTTGGTCTTAACTGGGAAGGCCTTACTATTGGAATATAGAAATTGGAAGATTACTTCTGAGGGGGGAGGGGGAGGGTGAATTAGATGTATAACTCTTTAACCATAAAATTTTTTAACTAAAAATAAATTGAATCCATGTAAAAATATCAAATAAACATAAATTAAAGGCATGCATCAAGACACATAACACTAGATTTTTGTCAACCAAAAACCCTCCATAAGTGAGAAGGTAAAACTGGGGTGGGGATGATACCCACAAATTATCACTACAACAATATAGTTTGACCACATCTAATGGTCTACCTTGTGAGAGGCCTACCCTATTAAAGGCTTTACACTATATCAAAAGTGACCTATTCAAAGGATTTACAAACACTTACTTGAGGTGCTACCCTATAAAAGGATTTATCACCTTGTTAAAGGTTCTACAACATAGCTATAAAGCTAACCTATCAATATAGGATTTTCCTTTCTAATATAATTGCTAGAGACTATTAGATTGAATTGACCTAATAGCTTACAATCCTTTATTGATAATTTCATGCTCTTGATCTACTCACTCTGATCTGATCCTCTATGTTTTAATTTCTATGGATGACCCTTCTACTCTATTCTGATTAGCTGTGTTCTACAATGCTGATCAAATCTCTAAGTCTTGACACCCTTGCTATTGCTCTATTCTGTAATTCTCTCTCTTCAAATTTTCATCAACTCAAAAACTTCAAATCATGGGGTCTTTACCTTCTTATAAAGGATTTGAAGAGTTAGGGTTAGCTATGAATCCACAAACTTATTTTCCTACTCAAATCCTTATACTTTTCCTATTGGTTGCATGCATTCTCCATTTTTCTTATTGGCTACATGCTGATTGTAGAGGTAATGCAAAAGATTCAATATTATCTCTAAAGTCCTTTGTGATTCATCCTAAAATAGTTTGCATCTGAGTTTTTGAAGGCACAAACTCATATGATGATTCTGTGTTATTCGATACATATTGATTGTTGATGCTCAACACATATAGGTTTTCTCACTTACTCGACATATGTAGTAATTTTGTCTTTCTTGGAATTAATTGTGACTTGGCACATATAGATCACTTAGCACCTAAAGTCACTTGACACATGTATCATGCTCGACACCTAAAGTCACTCGACACTTGTTGTATTTTTTGGCTCAGCACATACTATGGCTCAACATGTATAGTGTACTCGGCTTCAACTTAAAAATTGGTTAAGTGTGTTGACACTCAATTTTCAAAACCAATCTGATACTAACACTTATAGCATGACACATTTCATGTAATCCATTATTTTATGAATAAAGTGTACATAAATTGGTACCATAACTTGCATTGTTGTTGTGTTTCTACTTGTGCTCATTTTCTAGGACCTAGGACATCTCCTTTAGGGTTTCTCCTACCTTGCACTAGGTCAACCTTTAAATTTCAACAAAAATACTACAATAGGTTATGATTCAATAAAAATCTCATTAATATCATTAATATATATTTTTAATTCCTCTATCCCCACCAAAATATTTCCAAATGTTTCTCTATAAATCCTTGTAAACTCATATCACTTCCAAGTAAATCTAGGTTTTTGTGCATGCTAATCTACCAAAATTTATAGCCATAGCCATGCAAGTTGTAGAAAAATAGGGAGTAGGAGTAGAGGTTTACTAGGACAGTGTAACCTTAATGGTGATTTTTCTTTGGTTACCATCTATGAGTTCTATTATAGCTAAAATTTCTCTTTTGGCTTACTATGATGGGAAGAGGAGAAAGTGAAAACACAATTATCTATAAGTAATTAAATAGATCCAACTCCTAGATAAAATAGGTGACTGACATCAATTTCAATTTTCATTGAATCTATTACACAATAAATACTCCTAAACCCATAACTAAAATGTCTTGACTTCTACCTATAGCTGATGTGAAGCCCTTTCTCCTATACTTTCTATACCTTCATTAATTGCATGCATACACTAATAAAAATGAGGGTTAACTCTACATTAGTATATATTTCAAAATTCATCAAGCAGTTGGAAGATCTATCTATCTACTATGTTGATAGGGAGAAGGGATGAACTAATCACTAGTGCATGCTTGTAGTCTATCACTGAGACCTAAGGTGACTTCTATGTCCACCAAATGGATTTATAGGATCCCTCTTATGCAGAGATCCCCTAGTCCCAAACCCCACTCTTCTATCTTAAAACATAATCCTCGTCTTGCCACTTGCTAGGTTTTCATGCTAGATGGAAATGCTTAAGGTTCCTAAACTGATCTAGGCATTTCATGGCCTTTCTCTATACACATCTTGTAGGTTCATGGAGATGATGTAAGACCTCTCAACACACTTCTTTCATTTCCTAAGAAAACAAAAGGCATTTATCTTCCTTATCAATTTCATACTTTTCCACCAAAATAGGGCTACTAGAAAAGAGCCCCAATTATCCCTCTTATTCTAAGAAATTAGGGATTTACTCAAATTTCTTCCACTAGCCAACACAAACTTCCTTCAGAGACTCCCATTCATTTCACTAATACTCTCATATCTTCTAGGTTTTGGGTCTTCTAGGTGAAACATGACCAAGTCCCCTACACCAAACTGTACATCTCTTCTCTTAAGATTAGATTTGTCCATAATCTTCTTTGTGTTTTCAATCAGGCACTATTTCACTTGATCATGCACTTCCTTCATAGATTGATTTAGATCTTTAGCATAACCACTATTAGGGAGTTGGTTGTCTAGACTTCTTAATTCACATACACCCCTATGATGTATCCCATAGACAATTTCAATTGGACTCTTTCCAATAGTCCTATTAATGTTATGATTATAAGAAAACTCTACTTAGTGAAGGACTAAGTGCCATGTCAAACCATATTCTTGATTAAACACCTCAACAAATTTCCAATTGTTTCGTTGACCACCTCAGTTTGACCATCAATTTGAGGATGGTAGGTTGATCTAAATGCTTGATTTCTACCTAGTCTTTTTCATAAGGACCTCCAAAAGTGTCCTATAAATTTTCTATCACTTTTAGATACAATGCTATTTGGCAAGCCATGAATCTTCACAACTTCCTTAAAAGAAAAAAAAAGAAAAATGACTTGAATCATGGGTGACTTTACTTGGGATGAAATAACTCATTTTGTTAAGTCTATCCACTACCACATAGATGTTATGAAAGCTTCTCTTTATTATATGAAAACAAACCAAAAAATCCATACTTACACATTCCCATAGTCTGTTTGGTATTGGAAGAGGCTCATAAAGTCTTGTGTTTGTAGGAATGGCTTTAGCTTTTTGACATATGATGCATTTCTCAACATAAGTTCTGACATCTCATTGCATTTTAGGCCAATAGTATTATCTTTGGATGAATTCCAAGGTCTTTTTTAAGCCAAAGGGGCCACTTAAACTCCCATTATGTTTTTTTCTTTAATGAGGTTCTCCCTCATGGATCCTTTTGGTACACACAATTTCCGTTCTTTAAAGAGTAGCCCATTCTACAATGCATATTCTGCAAACTCACCATGAAAGTGATTTAAATTCTCTTAACACACTTTGTATGCTACTACAAAGTCTCCATAAGTTTGGAACATTTCCTTGACATTATCCAATCCTATGCTCCTTACTTGGATTTCTTGAACATATTAGCCTTATACTTAGGGCATTTTCTACTTTGTTGAGCTACCACTTCTTGTGCTTTATGGTGAAGGTATAACACTGCAAATGCTCCACCCGCTTGACATGTCTATGGCTCAAGTTCTCTTTGGAGTTGAGAAAAATCAAAGCTTGATTCTCAGTGAACACTACAAACTCCTTAGGCAAAAGATATTGCCTCCATTTTCTAAGGTATTGAACAAGTGCATAAATTTTTAAGTCATAGGAAGTGTATTTTTCCTTTGCTCAATTTAACTTTTCACTAAAGAAAGGTACTAGTCTATTTCTTTGACTTAAAGCTTGGTCCCACTACTATGTTACTAGTATCACATTCCACAACAAAAGGCTCATTAAAATTAGGTCACCTTAGGATAGGCTTAGTAGCTACCTCTTTTTTCAATGTCTCAAATCCCTTTTCTACTACAAGTGTCCACACAAATTTGGTCTTTATTCCACCCTTAATAGTATCCATTATGGGATAACATATCCCACTAAAGTTCCCGATGAAATTTCTATAGTATTGAGCTAGGCTATGGAAATTTCTCACTTCACTGGCATTCTTGGGAGTTGGACAACTTAATATCTACAACTTTAGTCTCGTCCATTTTAAGATCTCTTTGAGATAGAAAAAAGCCTAAATAGACTAGTTCCTACTTCATGAGATCACACTTGTCTAGATTGATGGTTATGTGTTCCTCTTTTAACTTAGACAACATAATCTTAGTATGCTCTAAATGTTCCTCTTCGCTCATATTGAAAATTAATATATCGTCTAAATAAACTACCACAAACTTACTTGTGAAGCCTTTCAATACCTTATTCATGAGTGTCATGAATGTACTTGGAGCATTAGAGAGGGAAAATGACATGAATAGCCATTATTAGAGTCCTTCAGTGGTTTTGAAAGTTATTTTCCACTCATCTCCCTCTTTTATCCTTGTATGATGATAACCAATTTTAAGATCTATCTTGGTGTAATACTTCGCACCTCCTAGGTAATCCATTAGGTTTTCAATCCTTGGTATGAGAAACCTATATCAAATTGTGATATTATTAATGGCTCTAGAGTCTATGCACAATCTCCATGTTTCTCCTTTTTTAGGTGCCAAAATAGTAGGCACAACAAATGGGTTGATGCTCTTTCTTATTAACCCTTGATCCATAATTCTTGTACATTCTTTGCAAATTCCCTATTCTATTAAGGATTTATCTTGTAAGGTGCCTTGTTTGGTAAAGATGGCCCTAGGACCAAATCTATTTGATGACTGATTGCTCTTTGAGGTTGCAAGGTTGCAAGTGCTCCATCTCATATGATGCTCTTGATCTCCTTCAAAATCTGTTGCACCTCACAAGGTATGTGCTCCTTCTTATTCTCTCTCTCCTCCTTGGGTTTCACCATAATATAATAACCTACTCCTTCTTTGTCAAGAGTTTTCATGAACTCTTTTCCCTTCAACATTAGTACATTAGGTCCACTTCCTTGGATGTCTAATTCAAGTAGTCACTAAATTGTATAACTCACTTCATCCCTATTAAAGGTGTATGAGTTGAGCTCACCATTGTGTTTGGCCTTTCTATCAAACTTCAATGGCCTACCTAGTAATAGGTGATAGAAATCCATGGGTAAAATATCACATAAAGTCTTGTCTTTATATCCTCCTATGTTGAACTTAATCCATTCTTACTCATTCACTAAAACATGTTGCTCTTTGTTTAACCAAGTGACTTTCTAAGGAGTTCTATGAGGTATTTTGGGAATCTTGAGCTTGGTTATGGCCTCTTCTAAAATTATGTTATCAATAGACCCTAAATCTATGATAACTTTATAGACCTTCCCCATAATCTTAAACACCTCACCCTGATGAGTGACATCCTTTTCTTGGGATCTCCTTTAATTGGTTCCTTAATTATAATCCTCTTTATCATCAAATTCTCACCACTCTCTGAATCCAACTAGATATTAGGTGACTTCACATTTGAAGCATCTTCATGTATAAATTCCATTTTCTTTTCTCGTTGTGATGTTGATACCTTTTAAAGATAACTATAGGTAGCATGTCTTAATTACTAACAATTGTAACACTCCATAGTTACTACATAAGATGGTCCCTTCCTCTTGGTGATCTACCTCTTCCTTCGAGGCCTCTACCTCTACTTGAACCACCTCATTAACTAGTCTATTCATTTTTTTAGTCCACTTGGACTCACCCTGGGACTTACTGTCATTGTTCCTACCTTCATAGCTTCCCCTACATCCTTGGCTATCTCCACCTATCTCCACCTATTCCACCTTTAGAGAAATTTGGTAGCATTTGATGGACTACTTTAGGGGTGACAAGACTCATGTCTTCTTGGATAGACCACTTGAGCCCATTCAAATACCTTGCCAATCTAATGCTTTCATCTTCCACCACCTTGGACCTCAAGCATAGTTTTTGAAATTCTTCAATGTAGGAGTGTACATCCATCTCTTTCTATCTAAGATTCTCCCTTCTCCTATGTAGTTGTATCTCATAGTCTTCAGGGATATAAGCCTACTTGATTTTAGCCACCATTCCTTTCTAAGTGACAATGGGGCTCTTTCCTTCTTTCTCTCTTTCTATTTGGAAAAGCTTCCACTAGGTTAGAATAATACCTCTTAACCTTGAATTATCCACCTTGACCTTTTGGGCATCAGAGACACCATCACACTGAAAATGGTTCTCCATTCCTTTGATCCATTCCATGATGAGATCTAGATCCATCTTACAACTAAATAAAGGAATGCCTTCCAAGGAGTGGTTATTTATTACTTTTAGTGCCTTTAAGAAAGGCTCCTTTGGTATTTAATAAGGTATGGTGATGGGACTTCTTCCTCAAACTCAATCTCATTGTCTTTTGCTTCTTGCTCTTCTTTTTATTCCATCTTATCCTTAACTTTGTCTGCTATGTCATAGACATCACTTAACAATTGTTCAAGTTATTGTAATATTTCCATCAATGAATTATTGTCTTTGTCTTGTTCTTCTACCTTCTTGTAAAATTTAGTATTGGTCACCATCTTTCTAGATCCATTGGATTTAGTAGGTGACAACATTCACCTTGCTCTTCAATTTCTTTTCCCACACCTTTATAAGGCTTTGATGCCACTTGATAGGGAAGAGGGGATGAACTAATCACTAGTTCATGCTTCTAGTCTACCACTAAGACCTAAGATGACTTCCAAGTCCATAAAATGGATCTATAGGATCCATCTTATGTAGAGATCCCCAAATACTAAAACCCGCTCTTCTATTTTGAACAAAATCCTCTTCTTGCCACTTGCTAGGTTCTCATGTTAGATGGACAACACTCAAGGTTCCTAAAATAATCTAGGACTTTCTTGGGTAATATTTACACACATCTTGCAAGGTTAGGGATATGATGTAAGACCTCTCAACACACTTCTTTTATTGCTCAAGGCAACTCAATGCATTTATCTTCCTTACCGATTCCACACTTTTCCACCAAAGTAGGGGTACTAGAAAAGAGCCCCAATTAGCCCTCTTTTGGGAAATCAAGAATTTACTCAAATTCATTCCACCATACAACACAAAATTCCTATAGAGAATCCCATTCATTTCACTAACACTCTCAAATTTTTGAGGTTTTGGGTCTCAAAAAGACCATACACTATCTTTGTACATACTAAGGGTTTTCAAGGGTTTCTTTACCTTTCCTAGGCCTATCTGATGTATGGACTAGTTTAATGTCTTGAAAGATTTCCACCAATCTCTCCTTCTTCCCAAGGAGTCTTAAATCACTTCCCTTCCTACTACATGATTTATTTTCTATTGATCTTGACAATCTTGTTGTCCATAAACTCTACAATCTTAATCTTCCCTAGCCAGGCATGCACTGGCTTGCCTAGGACAAGAGCTTAAAAATGCTTCCATTTCTTTTGATGGCCCATCCTTCTACAAGAAATAAGTACATAGAGTACACACATTATCTCCAAGATTCTATACTATTTCTATAGTTTGATAGTGAGTTACATGTCCCTCAATGCAAATTTCCTAGTTTAGGAAAGTGAATTGGCAAAAACAAAAAGATTTACAAACAGGAAAAGAAACACACACACACACACACACACACACACACACACACACACAGACCTATCTTACTGAAATAAAAGTACTCTAAACAACCCAAATTACAATGCCACAATGTTACAATAATTAATTTAGTACACAAAAGCTTTCATTTCTCTTTGTTTTTTCTTTTTACATTCAAAATCCACACTACATCATATTGTTTATACATCGGCACCCATATACTAGCAACATTATGGTTTTGCAAGCTTATGTACTATCTCTTAGGTCTCTCCCCATCACAATTATGGTTTCCATTAGTCTCCACCATGTTTGGAAGGGGTTGTGCAATGTTGTTCAACAAAATTTGTAAAGTTACAAATTTTGTATCTTGCAACAACTTTTTGTTTACATCTTTTTCTTGCCAAATTGGTTAAGTCTTAGTTTTCTAAGGCTAGAGACCCTTTCGTAGGCTACAGATTTGTACTATGACTTCATGACAAGGATCACCTTACTAATTCCAAGGCCTCTCCTAGGACACTTATGACTTCCTATCCCCTTACCAATATTGCCAAAGCACACAACTAGGTCTGCAGACCTTTATTCTAGTTACAAAGCTCTATTAGAGCATAGCACAACAAAATTTCTATTCATGAGGGCCCTATATCTCAAGGTGCCTCTATACCACATTTCTAATTTCATGTTTCCCAATTAAATTTGATTCCTAAACAACTCCTATAGTATCCCAAAGCTAATACAAATTTTAGATTTGATAAAGAAATGGCAACTCCAATAAAAATCAGAGCGATTGGTAGAATGTTTCTTCAACTCTGTTGTATATTACTCTTAGCTGCCATACTCATTTGGGACTTATAGCATTAGAGTTAATCATGACTTAGAGGGGCCAATTCTATGTGTGCTTTCCTTTTTGTTGTTTCATCAAAGCTACTTTACTACTGGATTAGTCACTTTCTTAACAACTCTGACATACATTAGATACGGTAACCATTCTAACTTCTACTAATCTTGATTTTCTAGTAGTGTGAGACAATTCTAATGGCTCGTTACCCCAATAAAAAAGTCTATCAAATAATCATGTGAGCCTAAGGTGTGTTGAGTTTTCTACAACCATGTGATTGCATGAGTTTTTTTCATTTATCCCTTTGGCATGTACCATCTTGATCTTCCATGTAGGACTTGAGATGGTCTTTCAATGATTGTTGTCATACAATAGATTTTTTTTTTTTGAGGGTACAAATTAATTTTTATTTTACAATTATTCATTTGATTTTGTCATGACCTTACTATTGTCTTAACGTGACAAATATTTATACATTAAATTAATTACATTTTAATTTAGTTACTTTTTAAATTAAGAATTCAATAATTTATTTATCATATTAAATTAATTTATTAAGATAAGTAAAGTTATTAATAACTATCTTTTATGTTAGTTTTAAGTTTTTATTGTATAATTATATACTTTTAAAATGTAAATAGAAAAACCAAAAGAAAATAAGATATCATGCATTGTAACTATAGGCTAAAGAGTAATTTAGAATAAAAAGATATAATTATTTATATAATACTTAATAAAAACATTAATTATTATCATATCACATTTGTGACCTATAATAAATTTAATTTTTAAAATAAAATATGATATAATTGTTGGAAATGTAGATGGAATAACTGGGGGGGGGGGGGGGGGGTGAATCAATTACAACAAAAATAAATCCACAGATCCCTTAGATGTCAAATAGATTGCTTGCTACTATCACTCAGTAAACATTCATAAAATGATGTAACTTGGTAAATGGAGTGAATTTTAACTTTTAATAAGATCTCAACATGTATGAAATGAATTGCAATTATAAAAGTAAAAGCATGAACACCAGAGACACCAGATTTAATGTGGAAACCCAGTATGGGAAAAACCACCAATGTAACTAGCTACTAATTTTCACTCTTTTGAAGTGAGCCCTGTTAGGAGCCAACCCCGTTAAAGGTTAGAAAACACACTATTAGGTGTGACCTTGTTAGAGAATTTATTCACCCTATAAGGAGTGGCCTTGTTAGAGGTCTTCAGAACAATTCAATGGAACTATCACCTTGTTAGAGGATTTACAAAATGGCTATTAAACCAACTCTGTTAAGAGATTTTTGAATCACTGCTACAATGATTAGAAATTAACAATGAAATTACCTAAATAAGATACAATTAAAATTTCTGATTACAAATCTCTATTCGGCACCATTAGATCCTTCTTGATCAAATATAGCTTTGCTCCTCCTCAAGGATATCTGACCATCCTTCAAAGTTTGCTCTCACAATAATTAGTTCACCTTCACATTCATATCATATCAATTCCACTTCTCTCATTTAAAATTCAAAACTTGATCTTTCATATATACCATTCAAATTATCAAGTCAGCTCATTTACAAGTTATAATCACCTATAATCATTACCATAGTTGGCTAGAAATAATACTTAAAATAATTAAGCTTTAAACCATAATTTAACAAATTCCTTCACTAGCAACCCTACTTGGTAAACACTATTCTAGAAATGATTTCCTGAGTTAACCATCAGAAGTTCAGTTAATACTATGAATCCTACAAAATCCTTTAGTTACTAAGTGAACTCGATAAAAACTAACTTTCCTTTGTTGACCATGAGAGCTTGGTAGAAACTAACTTTCCTTTGCTAACCTTGCAAGCTCAGTAAGAACTGCCTTCTACCATATTTTTCCTTGGCAACTAAGTGAGCTCAATAGACACTATCTGTGTAAGGTAAAGTCCTGAAATGCTCGATACACACTTTCTACACAAGGTAAAGTTTGGGAACACTTGGTAGACACTGTGGAACTTCTTGCAAACCAACTAAGCTTGGTAGACTTTGACAAATGACTAGTATGACATTTGTGTAACATCAAAGACAATACAGAATTAGATAATTGTATCCAACAATCTCCCTCTTTGGCATTGATGTCAACACAACATGTCATAGCATAGTGAAATTTGAGAATCAAGGCTTTCTTTGATAGAAAGTTTCTACCTCATGGACTTTACACCACAAACTGCAAGAATCTCCCTCTATGATAACAAACTCTGCCTCTTTCTCAATAATCTCTCCCTTTGACTGATTCTAGAAAGATATAAAAGTAAGCTCTCCCTTTTACAAAATTTAGACTTTCAAATTTTAATAAGGTATGACAGTAAACTCTCCCTCTTTGAAAACACATGCCAAAGACAACACAACTCAAATGAATTTCAATGTACCTCAAGTACTGATTCATATGCAATATTTACTTGACTTTACTGCATCAACTGATAGATCTTCAACTCTATTCCTATTGATGCATCACTAAAATTTTATTTTTGTGAGCTTCAAATAGGGGAATGACCCCTAACTTACCTCTTAAATACAAGAATACATCCTTAGGTATATGTCTATATTCTATTCGTTTTTATGAACATATTCCAATCTAGTTTCCTTATCCCATACAATTTCTGTGACAAAGTGATACTTTATAGCTATATGCTTGGTTTTTGAATGCATCATTTGGTGGAATATTTAAATATGGAAAGAGTACTTATGAGAGGGGGGGGGGGGGGTGTGAATCATAAGTATCATACTTTAGCCAATAAAAATTTTAACTGAAAGTAAATTGCATGCATGTAAGTATATCAAATAATCATGAAACCAGACACATGCATCAATAACACTTAACACTGGAATTGGGTAACCCAGAAACCCTCCAAGAATAAGAAGGTAAAACTGGGGTGGGGATAATACCCACAAAAATTACTGCAGCAATATTGTTCAACCACTTCTGATGGTTTTCCCTATTAAAGACTTGCCCCATTAAAGGCTTTACACTGTGTCAATAGTGACCTGGTTAGAGGCTTTTAAACACTTAACATGAAGTGTTACCTTGTTAAAGGATTTTATCACCTAGTTAAACGATTTATCAAAATAGCTGTTAAGCTAACCTATCATCATAGGATTTTTATTCTAATACAATTGCTAGAAAGTATTAGATACAATAAACCTGACTGATTACAATCCTTGATTGTTGATTGCAGGCACTTGTTCTGCTTTCTCTGATCTAGATCCTTTTGTGATCTGATAATCCTCACTTCTGAAAATAGATTTCCTTGCGAACCCTTGTATATCTTCTCATACCTCTAATCTCCTCTCTTTTTTACAATGAAGTTTCATCTTCCTTAAAAAGACATTTGAAGATTTAGGGTTAGGTATGGATCTGCAATCCATATTCAATCTTCATTTTCCGCTCAATACTTATCTTTTGCTAATTGGTTGCATGCCTTTACCGCTCAATTCTCCCTCTTCAATTAGGGTTTCAAAATTGATTAGGTAGGATACAATGTATCTACCCCATATCTTGTTTTCTTCTTGAAACTTTTCCAGTTGTATCTTAAAAAAATTCTACATGGTGTTTTGTACCACCAACTCATCATTCTTATCTTCCTTTTAATTTACAGATTTCTAGATAACAACCTTGTCGGCTTAGATCTGGCGAATCTTCAATTTCCTAAATAATTTAGCAACTCGGTATTATTGAGTTACTGGTGATGACAACTCTGTGTTACTTAGCACCTATACTAGCTTAACACTCTATGTTACTCGGCACTTGAACTTACTTGGCACTTGAGTTTACTCGGTAACTAATCTTCACTCGGCATGAATGATGTACTTGGCATCCAATGTGGAATATGATTAAGTGTGTTGGCACTCAAGTGTCAACAACATTATGATGTTAACAATCTCCCCCTTTGACATGAGTGACAAAAACACTTAACTGACCTTATAAGTACATTTACTAATCTGATTGGTATGTACATATTGAAAACTTTGATCAAAATTTATGTCTTACAATCTTACAATATATACCTCAAAAATTTTGTAACTCCCCTTGAGTTGATTGTGCCTTATCTATATATTATTTTTATATCAATGCTCCTCCTTTGTATCTGTTCTCCCCTTATTAATCTGTATAACTCCCCCTTTACAATCTATATCTCCCCCTTTTTGACACTTATGTCAAAGAGTGTTTAAGGGTTAAGACCATATTTGGCCAAGAATGTGCTATTTACCTCCATAATCATTCTAAGAGCTGCATCCCAATTATTCAAAGCAATTTCTAGTGACTTATGCTGGATGGCAGTCTCGGCAGCAAGATGAACAAGTCCATCTAATGTAGAAAGATTTGGATCTTTTTTGAGTACATTTTCAGCATATACTTGCCCTTTATGGAGTATCTCTAAATGTGGGGTAATGGAGGACTGGATTTGTATTACTTTGGCCTTGATATTGGCCTCATCTACTGTTAATACAACTATTTCTTTTTTTGTGTGAAGCGATTGAGCAAAATGCTTCACACTTTGAGCTGGATCACTTGGTAGTTGCACACTTGAAATGTTCAAATTTCTTTCCAAGCTCAGTATCTTTTGGCTAGTTTCTTGTGTGAAGTATGAAAAATCACACAACTTTTTGTATAGTGAGAATATATTCTCAAGTACCTTTTTCACCTTATCAATGAGCTTTTCCAATTCTACTTGTGAAAGTGCAATTTGTCTTGATATTTTCTTGTTCACTTTACCTTGAAATTTCTTTTCTGACCATTCCATAAGTTTTGCACTGGTTTCTAGGTCTTCATTTGTCACCTGGTCAACAATATCTATTAATTTCTCTGTGATATGCTTCAACTCATCCGGTGATTGTAAACTGAAGGCATCCATAAAGATGTCCTTGATCTCATAAAGTGTTTGCTTATTTTTATACTCTTTCCTGAGTATTTCCTATCTTTTCCTTCTCTTTAGTGCATCCTGCACTTCATTGATTTGATCAATGGTTATTTATTTTGAGTCATAACTTGGTATGACTATCTCTTCATCTAATTTAGGGTCTCCATAGTGAAGTACCCTTGCAACTCTGGTAGTGCTGGATGATGGTGCTGAAATTTGTAATGGCTTGTGTGAAGGAGTCCCCGAGGTAGGAAAATTTATTAGTGTCTATATTGCCTCCTGTTCTTTAGGGGTTTTTACTATTTCCTCCTCTTTCTATTTACCATGATCAATTATTGTTATTTGTGGAAGTCCACCTTGTATTTGTGTTGTAGGATCAGATGTAATGGTCTGTCCTGTTTGTTCTTTTTCTTGTTCTATAGTTGCACTTTGCTTTTGTCTTGCAGCATCAATTATACTAGTTGGTATATCAAATTGACTACTAGTAGTTGTGATAGAAGGTGGTTCTTGTGTATTCACCTTATCTTTAACTGTACTTTCTACTAGTTTCTGTAACTCATCTATACTGACCAATACTGGTTCTGTACATAATATTGCTTGTTGTGTTGACTGGTCAAGAATTCTTTTCAAATCTTCTGCAGTTAATGGATTGACATTCTAACCAGAAGTATCAGGAACATCAGTAATTGTTATAGTATCTGTAGGTGGAATGGATGCTTGTGGAGGGCTAGGGGGTGGCAATTGTGTGTCTTGCACACTCTGATCTAGTTGCTCCTCTTGTTCAGTTGTTGCCATTGTATCCTATTTTTGTGTCTTTTCCTCCTTTCCATCTATCTTTTCTTCTTCTTCTTTCCTCTTTTTCCTCTCTTCTATTGGTATGGTTGCTTCTTCCTTGTATTCTTCCTCAAGAAAATCTTCAATCTTTTTATACAAATTCTTCCACAATTTTATTGTTCTTTGAACAATCTCTTCCATTCTGTTTTGAAGTATAAAGAATGCCCTGTATTTGGGTGTGAACCTATTATTATGCCTTTTGACTACTTTGCTAATTTTTTATTTAGTCAAATTTGGCAATACACTGGCTATGGTTTATTCCCTCATCTCCTTCTCCATTTTAAAGAAAAAATGCCATCTGTCTTCTATAATTTTTGACAGCTCCTTTGGCAATTGACCATCTAGTTCAAGTGGGGTGTACTTGAACTGTGCCATCATTCCATACACTGTTTCCTCTATCTTATTTTATTCTTCTTTATTAAATTTACTAAAGTCAACTTTATTTAAATTATTCAAGTCACCACTTGCAATCTTTTTACATAGGGTATCAACTAATGAATTGCTTACCTCTTCTATTTGCTCTTCATCATCAGTGTCAGGTTGAGCCACATACTTTGTTCTTTTCCTCGGCTCTTCCTAAGATTCCTTGGCTTGTTTCTTTTTGGAAACTTCCTCTTTAGCCTTTTGAGTAGAGTCTCTTGTTGATGCTTGTGTTGTTGGCTTTTGAGGTGATGAAGTGGCAACTTTCTTCGTTTTGGGCTTGGCTAAAGTCTGTTCTATTGCCTTTCTCTTCTTTGGCTCGGCTTCAGTTGGTGCTTCCTTGGCTTCTTCTTCCCCTGCACCTTCCTCCTTGTCTTCTCCAAGACCTTTGGTTAGTTCTATTGGCCCTTTTTGCTGCTCATATTCATCCTCACTATCATCTTCTTCTTCTTCTGCCTTAGCCTCAATTTCTTTGCCAAACTTCTTCTTGATTTTCTTGACTAATTTATCTTTCTTCTTCAATGTAGAAGTAGTTTTTAATTCCATGTTTATTTTTTATCTTACCACATCATAAGTGCCAAAATGTGGTGCATTTTTATCAGCTTCTTCTGCAAGTAGAGTTGTTATTGCTGCAGAGGCTTGATCAACATCAAGTTCATATCCTAGTGGCCTAAGCCATATTATTCTAGGTATAACTACTTGAATGTAAGGATAATCTATATCAACTAAGAAACATATGTCATTTGTATGCTTTTCTACTAATGAAGCTGGTATCCTTGACCTTTGCTTCATGGATTTCTTGAAATCCTCAAAATAACCTATCATTTGGGCATCAAAATTTTCAGCCATTTATTCAATGTATCCATTAATTTTTTCAACAATTGTTTTATCTGGATTCCATTTTACTTTCCCTATAGAGGGAAATTCTTTCATCAAATAGAAGAACACACACATCAAAACTGATCCAAATTTGCATTGAGCTCCTTTGCTTTTCCTTATAGCTCCCAGATTTTCATTAATCTGTTGAAACATGAGCTCTGCTAGATCATAGGTTTGATCTCTTTTGATTATCTTGTATGCAACATCAAATGCTATACAAGGTACACTGTTCAACCTGCTTGATTCATAGAATTTGTGTAAAATAATTCTCACAGCAAAATTTAGTAGGGGATCTGTGACTGTGTCGATAGTCATTCCTCTATTGTTCCATTTGGCACCTGTATTTTTCTCTATTATTTCCCTTTTGTCACTTCGCAGGGTCTTTGGCCAATCTAGGGTTGGAATACCAATAACCCTATGAATAGTTTTCTTGGTAAATTTTATTGGCCCTGACACTAACCAAAAAGCTTTGTCATGTATTCAGCTCAAAATTATCTGTACCCATTCTGTTTTAAAAACAGTCAGAAATGCTAGGGTTTTGGTCAATCCTTTTCTTTCTACTATTGAAAACTCATTTTTTAGTAGTTTGTTTTCACACAGTTTATCATATGCATTATGAATTTCTAAGTCTCCTATGGCACCAATTTTTCAATTATAACATCTACGAACATCTTGTACCATAACAACCTTATCCGAAATAACTGATAATGCTCCTGTAGGATCATTCTTGTATGCTACTTCTAGAATGGGCTTAAATTCAGGTTGTTTTACTTCATTACTGACCAATTGAACTTCATGACTTTCTAAACCCTTGGTGGTTCCTGACCCAGATGCCAATATTTTCCAAACTAGGGTTTATAATTTAAATAAGTTTATAGGTCCTACGTAGTTCGACACTTAAGTAAAATACCTTAAATCGACAAAATTTTTCTTGAATCACTGTTGAAATCTTTTACGAATGGCTTTTGAGCTATTCTTGATCTTCTCCACTCCTTTTTAGGCTTTGCTTCTTGTTCGAATGGTGAGAAAATGATTGAAAATCAGATTTATGTACCCTTCAAAATAGAGCTGCTTAGTATTTTTCCAACTGTCTACTCGGCTTATATAGAAATTTTGACCTAACTCGGCTTCCATTATTTCCATTTTACTTAGCTTCTATTGGAGTTAGTCAACTCGGCATCAATTTTCAGCTTGGTTGCTGTTGGGAGCTTGACATCCAAAGGCAGTTCGACATCAACATTTAGTTTTATCTTAACATCTTGTTTCATGTGCATTTATACTTTGCTTAACTTCCTTTTCTTGGGACTGATGTATGATATAGATTTGTATATCAGTCCTGTGTACTTCTTGTGCTTAGTTTGATGAAGTATGATCACTTAACCCATTGGGTGAGGTGATCCCTCCACTTGATGTGTTGCACCCTTCCTTCTTTTTCCAAGTCTTATTCATTTTCCCTCTTATCTTTTCAACATCAATTATTTTTTTTCCTTTTTTATCTTCAGTCTTGGGTGCCTTTGATCTTGTAGGACAGGTTGTGCTTATATGACCAATTTTCAAGCAACTGAAACATGTGGTTTGATTCAAGCATCTTTCGTAGTTCCCTCTAAAATGTGTTCTTATGCAGTTCTGTGGGATATGTCCATATTCTTGATAATAGTGACAGCTATTTCTGGAGTTGTAATCCCAAAATTCATGGTTTGATGTTTTTGCTAGTTGATTTACTATCCACATAGGTTTTGATCTACGTTCAAATGCCCTATGTCCATAACTTTTGCAATTATAACAATTTCCATCAAATCTTTGAGTCCTTGTGACATTGGATCTGCAATTTTGTGTCATATGTCCTTGCATGTTGCACTTGTGACAGAAACTTTTGGGTATGTTTGATTGATTAAATCTTCTACTCCTGCACACATTAGTTGTATGTACCTTCTTATTATAGAAATGACAAGTGGGTTTTGAATTCTTACCTTCATCACTTCTTTGTTCAGCACCCTTTGATGATTCTCCAACTCCAGTGCTGTTGTATCTTAGTCCTGATGTATCATGGGGAGATTTTGGTGATTTCAGCAACTGTTCAAAATACTTGATTGCTTCACTTGATTTGTTGAGATTCTCTGCTACCTCTTTTTCTCTGTTCAATTCATTATGTATTTGTTCATTTTGCATCTTCAAGGTAGAGATCTCAATATCCTTTACATTGAGCTCATGATGAAGATTCATCATTTGGGCAAGTGTATCCATCTGCATGTTTGAGATCCTTGTCAGTTTAGTACATTTTTCTTCAAGTCTGTTTGCAAGATTCCTTTTGTCATTTTCCATCATGACCTTATCATCAACTGCTCTTTTCTTTTGTTTAGTAATTTCACATATCATTATAGCCTATGATTCATGTTCCATCTTGAGAGTTCTCATCTCTTCTGCTTGAATTTTATTTTTCTCCATCAGTTCTGCTATTGTTGCATCAAACTCTTTGTTGGTGGTATCAATCTCCTTGTAGTGTATATCATTTTCAGCTATGGCTAGATCC
This sequence comes from Cupressus sempervirens, assembly GCA_028749045.1. NCBI lineage: Eukaryota > Viridiplantae > Streptophyta > Pinopsida > Cupressales > Cupressaceae > Cupressus > Cupressus sempervirens. The sequence goes on from CM053789.1 coordinate 167,983,999, forward strand.
TTCCTCTTTTTTAATGAGTTTCTCAACTTATTTCTCAATTCTTCCAAGCTATGCAAAGCAAGTTGCACATCTATCACCTGATTTTCAATGATCTTTCCAAGTTTGAAGGCTTCCATCTTTAGATCTTTTCCTCCAAGATGTTAGGCTTTTCCTTAAGAGAACTTGGATTAAGCTTTGATACCAATTGTTGGAATATTCAAATATGGAAAGAGCACTTATGAGAGGGGGGCGGGGGGGGGGGGGGTGAATCATAAGTATCATACTTTAGCCAATAAAACTTTTAACTGAAAGTAAATTGCATGCATGCAAGTATATCAAATAATCATGAAACCAGACACATGCATCAATAACACTTAACACTAGAATTTGGTAACCCAGAAACCCTCCAGGAATAAGAAGGTAAAACTAGGGTGGGGATGATACCCACAAAAATTACTGCAGCAATATTGTTCAACCACTTTTGATGGTTTGCCCTGTTAAAGGCCTACCCTGTTAAAGGCTTTACATTGTGTCAATAGTGACCTGGTTAGAGGCTTTTAAACACTTAACATGAAGTGTTACCCTGTTAAAGGATTTTATCGCCTAGTTAAAGGATTTATCGAAATAGCTGTTAAGCTAACCTATCATCATAGGATTTTTATTCTAATACAATTTCTAGAAAGTATTAGGTACAATAAACCTGACTGATTACAATCCTTGATTGCTGATTGCAGGCACTTGTTCTGCTTTCTCTGATCTAGATCCTTTTGTGATCTGATAATCCTCACTTCTAAAAATAGATTTCCTTGCAAACCCTTGTATATCTTCTCATACCTCTTATCTCCTTTCTTTTTTACAATGAAGTTTCATCTTCCTTATAAAGACATTTGAAGATTTAGGGTTAGGTATGGATCTACAATCCATATTCAATCTTCATTTTCCATGCAATACTTATCTTTTGCTGATTGGTTGCATGCCTTTGCCGCTCAATTCTCCCTCTTCAATTAGGGTTTCAAAATTGATTAGGTAGGATACAATGTATCTACCCCATATCTTGTTTTCTTCTTGAAACTTCACCAACTTATCATTCTTATCTTCCTTTTAATTTACAAATTTCTAGATAACAACCTTGTCAGCTTAGATCTGGCGAATCCTCGATTTCCTAAATAATTCAGTAACTCGGTATTATTGAGTTACTGGTGCTTAGCACCTCTGTGTTACTCGGTACCTATACCAGCTTGACACTTTATGTTACTCGGCACTTGAACTTACTCGACACTTGAACTTACTCGGCACTTGAACTTACTCGGTAACTGATCTTCACTCGGCATGCATGATATACTCAACATCCAATGCAGAATATGATTAAGTGTGTTGGCAATCAAGTGTCAAAAAAATTATGATGTTAACATCATTGGATTCTTTGAAATGTTAATTTCACTTGTACAAAACATGGAAACTAGTTCTTTAATTTCTACCTTCATGACTTCCAACAATTGTTTAAACCAAAAAATGTTAGAATAGTTCATTTCTCCTACAACATATTCTGCTTCTGCTCTTAATTGAGATGTACAATTTTTCTTTTTACTTGTCCAAGACACTAGTCTTTTGTCGAGGAAGAATGCACCTTCACTTGTGCTTTTTTTGTCATCAATGTTTCCTGCCCAATCAACATTAGTAAACAGTTTCAAATCTAGATTTCCTCCAAGTTTATACCATAATCCTTAATCTTCAGTTCCTTTCAAATATCTCAAGATCCTTTTAACTACCATCATATGATTTTCTCTTGGTTTAGCTAAGAATCTTGCCACTATACTGACTGCTAAGGCAATATCAAGCCTTGTATGAACAATATATTGAAATTTTCCAATCATTGATCTATATAAAGTCTAATCTACCTCTTTTGAATCATAATCCTTTGTAAGCTTTAGTCCTGTACACATGGGATCCAACTGGTTTCGAGTCTTCCATACCAAATTTCTTGAGCATCTCCTTGATATACTTTGACTGAGTGATGTGAATGCCATTCTTGCTCTGTTGTATTTGAAGACCAAAAAAGAATTTAATTTCTCCAAACATAGACATTTCAAATTATTTGTTCATTTTCTCTGAGAATTCTTTACATTGATCATCATTTCCTATAAATAGAGTATCATCCACAAATATTTCTGTGAAAATAATCTTGTTATCCGATCCTTGCTTGATGTATAAACTACTATTTTCATTAGTCCTTTGAAAGCCAATCTGAATAAGATAGTTATGCAATCTTTCATACCATGCTCTAGGAGCTTGCAGTTTTGCACCATATAGTGCTTTGTGTGACTTGCAGACCATGTCCTTCTTGTCTAGATCAATGAAGCCTTTAGGTTGCTCAATGTAAACTTCTTCATCAAGAATACCATTGAGAAATGAAGACTTGATGTCCATCTAATAAACTTTAAATCCTTTATGTGCTACATATGCAAGTAGTGTTCTAACACTTTCCAACCTTGCAATAGGAGCAAAAGTCTCTCCATGGTCTACACCTTCTTGAGAATATCCTTTGCACACTAATCTAGCTTTGTTTCTTGATACTTATCCATCTTCATTCAATTTATTTCTAAATACCCATTTAGTTCTAATCAAATTCTTGTGCTTGGGCCTAGGTACAAGAGTCCAAGTTTTATTCTTCACTATTTTCTGTATTTCTTCATTCATAGCTTCAATCCAACTTTCATTTTTCAAAGCATCTTTGACATTTCTAGGTTCAAAATCAGCAAGTAAACATGTACCTTTTGTCATGGTACCTTCAAATTTGTTTCCAATGATCTGATTTGGTGTGTGATGCCTCTTGACATATTTAGCTAACACAGGTTCCTTGCCTTTTGAATCACTTGCATTTTTATCTTCTTGTAGTACAATTTTAGGTTTTGGTTGCTCGAGTTTGGTAGCTATTGACTTGGTAGCTTCAGTTTCTAACTTAGGTCCTTATGACTCAGTTTGAACTATTTCCAACTTGGTAAATATGCTGGGCTCAGTAGATATTGTCCTTTTGTTGATAGATGTATCTGACAATGTGTCAATAAAAATGAATCTTCTATAATCTTCAAGTTCTTTCTTGCTTTCTTTTGCTATTTTCTCTGCAAACTCATCAACTTCTACATGTGCACTTTCTATAACCTTGTGAGTAGATAGATTCAAACATCTATATGCCTTGCTTTTGGAAGAATATCCTAAGAATATTCCTTCATCACCTTGCATCAAATTTTCCTATTCTAGATTCTTTTAGAATGTAACATTTACTTCCAAACACTTTAAAATAGCTCACATTAGCTTTGTAGCCATACCATAATTCATAAGGAGTTTTGAATGTGTCCTTCTTCAATTGTACTCGGTTCAAGGTATGAACTGCAGTGATTATTGCTTCCTTCAAGTATTTGATAGCAATGTTCTTTTCAATCATTAAAGTTCTTGCACAATCCATGATGGATCTATTCCTCCTTTTAGCTATTCCATTCTGTTCAGGAATTCTAGGAGCCGATACTTGTCTTTTGATTCCTCTTTCAATGAAAAAGTTATTGAATTCATTTGAGATGAATTCAACAACTTTGTCTGATCTCAAAAATTTCAATCTTTTACCTATTTCATTTTCCATTCTTGCTAGATATCATTTGAATTTCTCAAATGCTTCTAACTTCTCTCTTAAGTACATAACAATCATCATTCTAGAGTAGTCATAAACAAAAAGAATAAATAATTTTTCACCAGTGTAGCTTTCTATTCCTATGCATCCACACAAATAAGTATGCACAGTTTCCAAAATATCTTCAGACTGATAGTTTTTATTTTAAAAACTAGTCTTTCCCATCTTACCAATCTGACAATTCTTGCATAGACCAACATTAGGTTTCTTCAAATTGGAATGCCTTTTACTTTTTTGAATTTGCTAATTTTCACCATGTTGTCAAAGTTTACATGACACAACCTTTTATGCCACAACCAACTTTCTTCAAGTTGAGCAATAAAGCATGAACATTCACCAAGTTCAAGATAGAACAAGTTACCTTTTGTTCATTTTCCTGATCCAATCAACTTTCCTTTCTTATCCAATAGTCTTGCTTTGCCATGCATGAATTCCACCTTGAATCTAATGTTAATTAGCTTTGCTACACTTAGAAAATTGTGTTTTAGTCCTTCAACCCAATATGCATTATCACATACAAGCTCTTTGGTTAAAGAAATTCTTCCTCTTCCTTTTATACAACAAGGTTCATTATTACCAAACCTTACACTACCACCATCATAGTCTTCAAAGTTTTTAAATTTTGCTTTATCACTAGATGTGAACATCCACTATCTATGATCCATGTGTCATTCTTGCTCATATGAGAGATAAGTGCCATCTCATCTTCTTCTTCATCATCATTATCAGATTCATCATTTATAGCAATGTAAAAAATTTCATCTTCAATACTATCTAAATCTTTAGAATCTTTAGAAATAAAAAAGTCTTCATATTTTTGTCCTTGAAATATTTGTGACCTTTGAATTTGTTCTTGTCATTGCACTTGTGACCTTTCTTATCATCCTTGTTCTACCTGTTTTGGCACCTAGCTACAATATGACCTATTTCTTCACATGAAAAAAAAATTAAAGGAACCTTACCTTTGTATTTACCTCTACTTCTTGAATATTTATTTGCAAGGAATGCTTCAACTACTTCAAGATTAGTGTCAAAACTTTCTTCTAATTCATCTTCACTATCCGATTGAATGTTCTTGATCTTCTTCCCTTTCTCCTTGAGTAAAAGCTTGGCCTCAAATGCTAATTCAATGTTCTTTGAGGCTAGAACATAATTATCAAAATTATCTAGTTCAAATGTAGTCAGTCTTCCCATAATAGCATCCAAATTTATGTTATGATTTTCTTCACATTTCCTCTCTTGAATTGCAAATGCTCTTATTGCATAAACAGGAAGTAATGTTCTAAGAACTTATAACTTTCTCATTCTCAATTTTCCCTCCAGAAGAGTTGATTGCACTGACACTTGCTTTAATCCTTTCAACATATTTGGAAATGTTCTCATCCTCTCTCATTTTCATTTGATCAAACTATCCTTTTAGGCTTTTAGCTTTGGCTCTCCTGACATTTTCATCACCTCCATAGATTTCCTTTAACTTTTTCCACATTGCATTAGCAGATTTGTAGTCCTTGATTTCATCAAATTCTTCATAGTTAGGGTAGATGCAATATCTATCATCATGTTGTTGTGAGTCTTATTTTTAGAAATATCATTGACAGATAATGTGCCAATAGGTTCTACATATTCTGCATCAAGGTAATTCCATCTGTATCACCAATGGAGGTACATGAAGTTTCATCAATCCCTAGCATGTTGAGAAGTTGTCCCTATTAAGTCTTGGAATTTCCCTCTTGTAAGACATCAAGATCTTTAGCTTAGGTCCTTGAAACCTTTTCCTAAAAGCACCAAAAGATCTGATATGAATTATTGGAAATGTAGATGGAGTAACTAAGAGGAGGAGGGGGGGGGGGGTTGTGAATCAGTTACAACAAAAACAAATCCATAGATTCCTGATATGTCAAATAGGTTACTTACTGCTATCACTCAGTAAACATTCATAAGATGTTGTAACTTGGTTAATGCAATGAATGTTAACTTTTAATTAGATCTTAACATGCATGAAATAAATTGCAATTATAAAAGTAAAAGCATGAACACCAGAGACACCAGATTTAATGTCCAAACCCAATATGGAGAAAACCACCAATGTAACTAGCTACTAATTTCCACTCTTCTGAAGTGAGCCCTGTTAGGAGCCAACCCTATTAAATGTTACAAAACACACTGTTAGGTGTGACCTTGTTAGAAGATTTATTCACCCTATAAGGAGTGGCCTTGTTCGAGGTCTTTAAAACAATTCAATGGAACTATCACCTTGCTAGAGGATTTACAAAATGGCTATTAAACTAACTCTGTTAAGAGATTTTGGAATCACTACTACAATGATTAGAAAGTAATAATGAAATGACCTGAATAAGATGCAACTAAAATTACTAATTACATATCTTTTTTTGGCACCATTAGATCCTTCTTGATCAAATATAGCTTTGCTGCTCCTCAACGATATCTGACCATCCTTTAAAGTTTGCTCTCACAATAATCAGTTCACCTTAACATTCATATCATATAAATTCCACTTCTCTCATTTAAAATTCACAACTTGATCTTTCATATATACCATTCAAATTATGAAGTCGGCTCATTTACAAGTTACAATCACCTATAATCATCACCACAATCAGCTGTAAATGATACTTAAAACAATTAAGGTTTAAACCATAATTTAATAAATTCCTTCACTAGCCGACCCTGCTTAGTAAACATTGTTCTAGAATTGATTTTTTGAGTTAACCATTAGAAGCTCAGTCAACACTATGAATCCTACAAAATCCCTTGGTTACCGAGTGAACTCAGTAAACATTAGCTTTCCTTTGCTGACCATGAGAGCTCGGTAGAAACTAACTTTCCTTTGTTGACCTTGCAAGCTCAATAAGAACTATCTTCTGCCATATTTTCCTTTGGTGACCGAGTGAGATTGGTAGACACTGTTTGTGCAAGGTAAAGTCTAGGAATGCTCAGTAGAAACTATCCACACAAGGTAAAGTCTGGGAATGCTCAGTAGACACTATTAAACTTCTTGCAAAACAACTAAGCTTGGTAGACTTTGACAAATGACTAGTATGAAATTTGTGTAACATCAAAGACAACACACAATTGGATAATTATATCCAACAATAATTGAAAAATTTGATCCAATCTCACTTCCTACCATTTTCCACAATAAGAAGAAGCTTTCCCAAAAGTTTCTCACTTTTTTTCTATGAGCTATAAAAATTAAAGAAGTACCAATCATTATGATTTGACATAAAGTGGAGAGAAGTTAATAACTCTTACTTATAAGACTTTTTCATTTTCCGTTCCTTTATACACTTATTATTTTGTACAAATTTTATTATGAGAGTTTTTTCTTAACCATAAAATATTTCACTTTCTACATTCTATTTTTGATATTTTTCTACAAAAAGAAAAGTATTTTTCAAGCATAAAAGCCATCATTTGCCAATTTCTATTTTCCATAGTTTTATTTTCATAAAAAAATCTTTTTGAAAAAATTTGAATAGATCTGAAAATTATAATGCCCCTACAATGGATTTGATTTGATTTATTAAAAGTTAAAAATCAAATTCTTTTTAAGTCAATAAAAGTACATGAAGAAATTTGAAGAGTGCACCGCATTTCAAAATTAACTAAAGGTTAGGAAGGAAAATGTTCCATGAAATTATATCAAACTCCTTACCTTATAATGGTCACCATAGATCCTTTTTGTTTAAAGAATCCTCCATCCACATTTTTCACAAGGCATAATTTTTCCCATTGAACCTTTCAAATTTTATTTCTTCAAATGTCATTACTCCCACTCATTCTTACAATATTAGACAAAAAATAAAAAATAGAGATTAAAAAATAATCCACTCTTCAAATAGAAGAATAATCTTATAAATATTTAAACAATAGATATAACTCTCCACACAATTATTAGTATTAAGTCATGTTTATTATTAGTGACAATACTTATTCAGTTTCATATGGCTATCGAGTTCTTCGATTAGTCTTCAGTTCATGCTGAGAAGATCAATTCAGAGTGGGTAGTAAGTGGTTACCAAGCTTCGTAGTATTCACTGAGTCATCAGTTTTTGTGATATGAAGCTAATGCTAACCGAGTGATTGTATCTACTGAGTCTACAGTGTATATCAAGTTCTAAACTATGTTGAGTGATTAGTATGGACCTAGCCTCTACTTCTACTGAGTGCATGATGATGTCGAGTAATGCAGTGGATGTCGAGTATCAGAAAGTCACCAAGTCAGCTTTTTGAACTCATGTTTCTACATTTCGGCTGACTCAGTTATATTGATGTTAATTTGTATTTTGGCTAACCTTGTAATTATGAGAATTGGGTTGATATACATGTAATGTATTGTATTATACCCATGTATGAAAAAAAACATGTATGATGATAAGCAAATGTAATGTTTTTTATGCATAAGAATGCTAATGTGAATCAGTAGTAGAGTAGAGAATATATCAAGGTCAAATAAGGAGCTATCAAGTTATATCTATCTCAAAGAGGTGATCAATACTTCAAAGATCTTAATCAACAATTAAGTTGTAAGTCAGATCTACTATTTCATCTTAATAGGTGAATCAACTTTAAATCTTTTAATAGAGTAGACTTAACAGTCTTTTGTTTAAATCTCTTTCCTGAGTGCATACTTCATTGTGTGCTCGTAAAACCTCTAACAAGGTGGACCTAGCATTCCTAATTGCTCTTAATAGGGCAGATCATCAGAAGTGATCAGTGTAAACTTTAACCAGCCAACTTTATATTGTAGTACTGAATTTTTTTGGGTATCATCCCCACCCCAATTTTACTATCTTATTAGGAGGTTTTTGGGTCACCAAATATTGTGTTCATTATATTTATCTCCCATGTAATAGATTAGCTCTATTTATGATAAATGGATTATGTTATTATGTGCTGAATTTATTCAAAAATTTTGATGTTACTGATTCACCTCTCTCTGCTTAGTAACATAGCCAGTCTTGATTATTTCCAACAATTAATATCAAAGCTCTATGGTTCTCAAGATAAAGTTTAACATCTTGAGAAAAGATCAAAGAAAATAGATATATTTAGACTTGACACATCAATTGAAAATGAAAAGCTAAATCTAGAGATGACCTTAGCTCAACTCAAAGAAACAAAAGAACATCTTTCCCAATCCCTAAAAAGAAGGAAGGAACTTGCAAATTAGATTAATGACCACAAGTATATTGAAGAAAATATTGAAGAATTTTTCCCTTCAAGAAGCTCAAATGAAGAAAACTATGCAATCAAAGAACTTCTAGAAAATAATGGATCTTTGAAAGAAGAAGTAAGAAAATTGACAAGAGAATGGGAAATTCAGATAATAAGATTATGTGAAATTTTTGAATAGAGAAATAAGGAAAAAGAAGACTTTGAGGCAAGGAACAATGAAGATCAAAATCAATCCCTTTAGCATGAAGACTTTATTGATCAAATCTCAAATGAAAATGAAGAAATCATGACTCTGAGAACAAAAAATGAAAGAATAATAAATGATCTAACTTTTGAAAGATAAATCAATGAAAGAACAAGAAATGAGCTCAGATCTGAAAAGAAAATTAGTGAAGGATTGAAAAATGACCTAAACATTGAAAAACAAGTCAATGAGAGAATTATTAAATCCCAAGAAGATATGAATTAGTTGAATCAACAAAATGAGCAAAATATTCATAGGCAAAAAGGAAAAGAGGGACTTGGATACAAAGATGAAGGTGAACCCTCCAAACAAGGTGCTCAAAAGAATCAAAAACCCACTTGCAATCACTATGGGAAGATAGGTCACACATCAAAAAAATGCTAGAGAAATGGAAAGGAAAAATTCAATGGAAAATGCTACAATTGCAGTCAGCATGGTCATAAAGCTAATGAATGCAAGGAGAAACCAAAATTTGAAGGCAAATGTCACAAATGCAAGAAACAAGGTCCCAAGGCATCTAAGTACAGATCTAAATCATTCAATCTAACTAAATGATTTGTAAAGGAAATATTTGGATGAAACTACAATACCTAGTGTAGATGTCACTACTATGGAGAATATGGACACATTGGCATAAATTGTGCAAGGCATCACTTGAGAAAGAAGGATATTACCATAAGATGTTATACATGTACTAAACTTGGTGATATAGCCAAAAATTGCATGAACATAGGTAAAGTTGAAGATGAATAAAAAAGTAAAAGAAGATGACATCGAGAAATAGATGAGACAACAATGGATTCCTAAATCTACTCAGGAAACCAATTCAAGTCATGGTAGTGAAGTCACTCAAGAAGGGAGTGACTCCATTTCCAATTAAGTTCTTAAGAGAAGAAGTGGAACTGTATTTCCAACGACAAATCTTAAACAGTTTCAATTGAAAGGAAGAAAAGATCTAAATCAGTATTCTAGATACAAAGGGATCATGATACTTTGGCATCAGATTTTATTGAGTAAAGTAAGGTTATACCTAGTGAAGTTAGGAGCAAAAAAGTTTTGTTTGGTTAGCGACTTACATTCTCTATCGAGCAATCTATATGGTTAGTGGATGACATTCTGTCACATACTATGACACTCTTTGTACTAACCATTAATGAAATTTTTACCAAAATTTAGGAATTCAATTTCATTTTCACAATGAATTTAGCAATTGAGAGTAGAGAAATTTGAAGAGCATTTTAGTGATCTTGAGTGATATTTGCAGCTAAAGCTTTCAAAGAATTTTAAATTTACCAAGTGATCATGGCATCTAGAAGTAGTAGCAAGGAAAAGAAAGGAGCACAGTTAGGATAAACCATAGACAGAAATAAAAACTACATGGAAATATAACCAATAATAGAAAAATAATAGATCACACAGAAATGAACACAAGGCACCAAGATTTAACGTGGTTCACCCAATCCCTAGGCTACATCCACCAAATAACAAGTCTGATCTTATTACAATCCAGTGATTACAACCTGATTACAGTCAGTATCCCTTACAGCTCAATACTGCCATAAGAAGAAATTTTGCATCACAACATAATGAAAATGCCTAACCCTAAACCCTTTTGTACAAGTATTTTATCTATTTTAGGGTTACAACATGTCAGCCATATGTCGGCTATAATATGTACTTTCTTGATCAGTCACCATAATCTAACAATCTCCCACTTGGGGACTGATTAGGCTCCACACTAAACAACATTCTCCTACTTGGAGATTGATCCTGTAGCAATACCATTACCACATGGGGTTCCCACTGGATCAAACCACCCTAGACTCTACTATTATTTTATTCATGTTCAGTCTAGAAGACCAACCAAAGCTGAAGAGGAGTTCAGCTTCTCCCTTGTTACAACCTTTGTCAACATATCTATTGGATTATCATTTGTATGGATCTTCTCTAGCTTTAATTGTCCATCCTCCAAAACTAATCAAATGAAATGGTACTACAACTGTATGTGTTTGGTCTTAGAATGCAGAGCTGAATTCTTTGTAAGATGAATGACACTCTGACTATGTGTGAACAAATAATTATTCTTTTGAGGATGTCCCAATTATTCCAAGAAGAACTGAAGCCATATCATCTCCTTGGCTGCCTCTATAGCAGCAACATACTCTGCCTCTATAGTGGATAGAGCATTAATTCTTTTGTAACCTAGAAACCTACCTCATGGATGCCCCACCAATAGTAAAGACATAACCTGTAGTACTCTGCCTGGTATTGATATGCCCTACCAAATCTGAGTTAACATAGTCCTATAAATTAGCAGTAGAGCCCCCAAAGTGTAAACATTTATTGGATGTTCCTCTCAAATATCTTAGAATCCACTTGACAACATTCCAATGCTCAAATCCTAGATGACTCATATACCTGCTAACGACTCCCACTACATGTGCAATATCTGGCCTAGTACATAGCATAGCATACATTAAGCTTCGTATAGCTAAAGAATAGGGTACCTTGGACATCTTATCCTCCTCTTCTTGTTTCTTAGGACACATCTCCTTAGTCAACTTCAAATGACCAGGTATAGGTGTGTTGATAGCTTTAGCATTCTCCATAGAGAAACGTTGCAACATCTTCTCAACATAATCAGCCTGAGATAACATCAATGTTCTGTTCTTCCTATCTCTACAAATCTTCATACCAAGGATTTGTTTTTTTGCCCCCAACTACAAGCATATCATCAACATATAAACATAAAATAATGTAGCTATCATCATCCAACGTCTCAAGATAAACACTGTAATCTGAATGACACCTATCATATCCATGCTCATGCATAAAACTTTCAAATTTCAAATACCATTGCTGAGGTGCTTGTTTCAAGCTATATAAACTTTTCTTCAATTTGCACACTAAGTTCTCCTTACCTTTGACCTCAAAACCCTGTGGTTGAGCCATATATATTTCTCCATCCAAATCACCATGAAGAAATGCTATTTTAACATCCAACTGCTCTAAATGAAAATCTTCGGTAGTCAAAAGACTTAAAATAGTACAAATAGAAGTCATTTTAACAACATGAGAAAATATCTCATCAAAATCAATTCCCTTTTTCTATGCAAATCCTTTTACAACTAACCTAGCTTTAAATATTTTCTTACCTTCTTCCTCTTCTTTCAACTTGTAAACCCACTTATTCTGTAAAGCCTTTTTACCTACAGGTAACTTGCATAGATCCAATGTCTTATTCTTCAGCAAAGAGTCCATTTCATCTTTCATTGCAGACTCCCACTGAATCTTAGTATTCACCTACACAGCTTCATCATAACTTTCAGGTTCACCAGCATCAGTAAGTAAAAATAGAATACAAAGAGGGAGAAAATCTTTGTGGAGGTCTAATTTGCCTCGTTGAGTGTCTAATATTCACAGATTTGTATGGTATTTTTTGTTGCAATTGTTGCACATCATGAGGAACGGCTGGAACATCAAGTTTTGGAGTATCATCTAGCACTACATAATCATCTTCTTTCTTCTCATGTTGCTGCAACAGATCTTTGTACAACACTTTCTCATTGAATATGACATCCTAACTTCTAACAATTTTAAGAATTTCAAAATCCAAAAGCCTATAACCAAATTCATTAATGTCATATCCAAAAAAGACACATTTATTTGATTTAGCTTCTAGCTTGGTTCTATTTTTAGAGTCTATATGAACAAAAGCTTCACAACTGAAGGTCTTGAGAAAAGAATAACTCACCTTCTTACCAATCCATGCCTCCTCTAGAATACCATAGCCCAAAGGAGTAGAGGGACCTCTATTAATCAAATATACTATAGTATTCACAACCTCCACCCACATGTGTAAGGGCAACCCAACATGCAACCTCATGCTCCTTGTATGCTCCATTATAGTCATGTTCATGCATTTAGCCACTCCATTTTCCTATGGAGTCCTTGAAATAGTTTTCTGTCTCTGAATACCATTAGTGGAGCAATAATCTTCAAATTCATGACTGCAATACTCACCACCATTATTAGATCTGACACATATTAATTTCTTACTAGTCTCATTTTCAACCAAGCATTTCCATTTCTTAAAAGTTTGAAATACATCAAATTTCTGTCTAAGGAAATAAACCCATACTTTTCTAGTTGTGTCATCAATAAATGTAACATAATAATGAGAGCCACCAAGGGAAGATACTTGAGCTGGTCCCCATACATTTGTATGCACAAGCTCTAATTTCTCCTTTTTGTTTTCCTTCCCAATCTTTACAAAACTCACTCTCTTTTGTTTTCCATACACACAACTTTCACAAAAATCTATATTAACACATTTTAGACCTAGTAAAATTTTTTTTGAGTGAAGTACTTTCATAAATTTCTCACTCATGTGCCCAAGTCTCTTGTGCCATAGTGTTGTATCAAAATTTATAGCAGCTATTTGTTCTCCTTGCTCAACTGTAGCAATTGTTCCTGAACATTCATTTTTCTCTAAAACAATCAAAGTAGAAGGAACAATATGACCTATACAAAGATATAAGGTGCCTACTTTCACACCTTTTTCTACTACAAGGGAACCTTTTGAAACTTCCAATTTTTATAATTAAAAGTAACTACACAACCCTCATCACCGAGTTGCCCCGCAGAAATTAAATTCCTACTCTGCCTTGGAACATTTCTTACCTCATGTAGTAGCCAATGATTCCTATTCTACAACTTAATCTTAATTTTTCCCTTTCCAACAATCTGACAAAGTTCATTATCCCCCAAATAAACAAGTCCAAAATCCCCTTGGACATAATCAATGAAATAACCTCTATGAGGTGTAGCATGAAATGAAGCACCAAAATCTAAAACCCATGATTCATCAACACTTTCTAAAGACAGAAGCAAAGCATCCTCTTTGGATTTGTTACTTATCACATTTGCCTCCTTGTCTCCATCTGATTTATCTCCTTCATTTTTCTTTTGATTCCAGTAATCTTTCTTTTTGTGCCATGGTTTCCCACAGTACCAACAATTGTTCGGTCCTCTTGATTGAGACCTCTTCTCTTTTGACTTTCCCCTTGATTTCCCATGATTTCCAGAGTTACTTCCTCTCTCAATCATTCTACCCCTACTTTGTGCATTCAAAGCACTTCATGATGTAGATCCACCTAAGGATTTCTTACGAGTTTCCTCACTCAAAAAAACACCGATCACATCATCATATTTTAGGGTACTAGATCCAGGAACATAATTACTCACAACCATTACCAGGCTATTCTAGCTTTCAGGCAAAGAATACAAAATCAAGAGAGCCCTAATTTCTTCATCTAGTAATTGTATTAAACTCATTTAAATGATCTGCAACAGATCCACCTTCTACCTTTTTCATATTAAATAAATGCTTCATGAGAAATACCTTGTTTGAAGTAGAGGGATTTTCATATAGTGTCGCTAGGGTTTTCATCAACTCTTTTTTCATCTTTGCTTTTGTAATATTAAATGCCACTAATGGTGCCAAGCATAACTGAATGCTTTCGAGTGTCTTTCTATCCAAAAGATCCCATTTAGCATCTAACATAGTTCCCTGATTCATGGCTTTTCCTTCCAACGGCTTCCATAAATCCTTATGATACATATAGTCTTCCATTTTCATCTTCCATAATTATAAGTTTTGCCCATTAAACCTATCAACCCTCAGCTTACCCTCATCTTCCATTTCTCTCACTCAATTGTGAAACTTTCCTATAGAGGATAATTGAAAAAATAACTAGGCTCTAATACCACTTTTTAGGATAAACCACAGATAGAAATAAAAACTACATGCAAATATAACCAACAATAGATAAATAATAGATCACACAGAAATGAACACAAGGCAACAAGATTTAATGTGGTTCACCTAATCCCTAGGCTACGTCCACTAAACAACAAGTCTGATCTCATTACAATCTAGTGATTACAACCTGATTACAGTCTGTAATCCCTTATAGCTCAATACCGCCACAAGAAGCAATTTTGCATCACAACATAATGAAAATACCTAACCCTAAACCCTTTTATACAAGTATTTTATCAATTTTAGGGTTACAACATGTCGGCCATATGTCGGCCATAATATGTACTTTTCTAATCAGTCACCATAATCTAACAAGCACAACTGTAGACCAAAAATGGATGTGATCTATTACTCAAAGAATGTTCTAATACATTGCTCTAATCATTATGTTCAGTATGTACAAACACACTAGGAGTGCCTATATATAAAAGCCTCTCTAGAAGCACCTAGAATGTCTCTAGGAACAACCAGGAGATAAGATAAGCATTGACAACTAAGCACACACCTTATCCAACATTCTAGATGAGTGGATAAGATTTAGATGGTTGTAGACACCATGTGCTTAATTAGTGTACTAACTCCTGTGTTGTAGACATCATGTGCATAAAAGAGGTGTGGACCCCTATGTTGTCAACATGACAACTCACAAGAGTGCACATACTCCTAGGTGGAAAATAAATATTAAAAATAATGCATTAACCTAAGTAAACTTAAGTAGCTATAAATAGTAAATACTTATTTACACCAACACCCCCCCTTAAGTACAACTTAGGGGAATGCCCTTAAGCTTATGAATAGTAGGATGAAATGCATGATGGGTCATGGCTACTAGGCCATGTTAGGTACCCATGTACAAAATGATGATGCTAATCTCTCGTAAATTGGGGAAAGAGGGAAAACCTTATGGGAAAAACCCTCCCTCAAAAGAGAGATGAAAGGGGATGCATGGATGGATGGAGTAGTCAAGACCTCCCCATTACAACATATATCTAGTATATAAATAAGAAGTCCTTAAGAGGAAAAATCCCCCCCAAAAAGGAGAAGAAGGAGATGAGGTAGTGCCCCCCCTAAATGTAGTGTGCTGATTATTAAGAAATGCCCTAATGTAGAAGCTGATCCATGACCTCTGAATGATGTTCCTCCCCTTTGGAAGAACCAAATGTTCAAATGTCCCTATGTCAATACTGATGATGGCTTCCCCCAAAACATCTAAAGAGAAGTGCAGTTTGAACAAGAGTGATGAAGAACCTACTTCAAGAAATCAACAGTCTTAGCTCCTGCAGATGTTGTAAATGAGAATCCATAGTGATGGGGATGCAACCCAACAACCAGAATAGACACAATAGAAAGGGGAAATTATATTAATTGAGAAAATAAGCTGGTACAAACAGTGCAGAGAAAATAAACTCAAAACATGCCCTGCGGGCTTACAATAGCATAAATCTGGAGAATATTTCTCCTTTTAGCACCTCCTCTCAAGCTCCAATCCGAACTGCCTTTTACAATGCCAGAAACCTCCTTAAATAGACCCCAGAGGGTTAAGGACTAGGAGTACATTCTAGAAAGTGCTAGTAGGCATCCACCGACAAAATAGAAGGTTTCGGAAGCTGCGTTAGAAGTCGGTGCAATTCTAGAAGAATCCAGAAATGGTAGCCGAACTTCCGGGAGGCATAACTTTTGAACCGTAACTCCGATTGACGAACCGTAACTCCCATTTTTCGACCCTTTTCGAGGTCATTTAATGCCCCAAACTTGACTCTGAAGCATTCTCAGGGGGTCTCCAAAACCCGAAAAACTGCAATAACTTTCAAACCGTGGGGCCTTTTGACCTGATTCTTTTTTTGGAATGCTCTAAATCTCGATTACATTCATTTGGCCAAGTCACACCTTCTAGGTCACCAAAATGATGGTCAAATTGCATGCTCCTATTTTTTCGGGATTTTTAAATGAACTGATAGTTGAACTATGAGAGTTGGAACCTTTATTTGAGCCAAATGGGTATCCAAAAATGTAAAGACATAAAAATCGAAACTAAGTCTAAGTACATTTTTTTGGGTGACACAGGATTGCCCTTATACCTCTGGATGCTCCTGCATCAGACACCCAGGGTAGATTGAAAAGTGACCCTGTCACTTTATGGATGGTAGAGGAAATCCCAAATGGGAAACCTCAGCTGCTGAAATCCAAGTCGAGTCCTCAATTGGTCATCCTTTCCATTTGACCAAATACTCTTCATACTGCCTGTTTCTAGTACTCCTACCCACACGATGATCTAGAATGTCTTCTATCTCCTCCTTCTTAGAAGCAGGAATTGGACACGGCTCTAAAACCAGCTCCTCATCTGCACCATCATCATGATACTCTGTCAAATCTGCAATGTTGAAAATGGGAGAAATGTGAACACCATCTGGCAGCTCCACCTCATATGCATTTCCTGAGTTATGTTTCTTCAAAATTTTGCAGGGGCCAAATTTCTTCATTTTCAGCTTGTTGTAGGTACCAACTAGAAATCTTTCTTTTCGTAAGTGCACATGACAAGATCCCCTACTTGGAATTCCTTATGTCTTCTCCTTGCATCAGCCCTAGCTTTATACTCTTGATTCATCTTGATAATGTGTGCCTGAACCTCCTCATGTAGACGCTTGATGTGTTCAGCAAATTCCTCAGCTTCAGCACTTGTTCTCTCCCCTTGTTCTATCTTCCTCAATTCTTGTGCAGTCCTTGGGCTATTCCCATATACAATTTGAAATGGTGATTTTCCAGTACTCCTATTTATAGAGTTATTATAAGCAAACTCTGCCTGTGGTAGAATCAAATCCCATCCCTTGGGCTTATCTCCAACTAAACATCTCAGCAAATTGCCCAGACTTCTATTTACCACTTCTGTTTGGCCATCAGTCTGTGGGTGATGCGTGGAACTGAATTTCAAGTCTGTTCTCAACTTCTTCCACAATGTCCTCCAGAAATACCCCACAAATTTAGTATCTCGGTCAGAAACTATACTCCTTGGAAGACCATGTAGCCTTACCACCTCTTTGAAAAACAAGTCTGCAATATGGACAGCATCATGAGTTTTATGGCATGGAATGAAATGTGCCATTTTGGAGAACCTATCAACCACCACGAATACTGAGTCATTTCCCCTTTGGGTCCTTGGAAATCCAAGAACAAAATCCATACTTATGTCCTCCCATGGCCTTGATGGAACAGGCAATGGCTGATATAGGCCAGTATTTTGACTAAACCCCTTGGCAACTTGACAAACCTGGCAACTCTGTACAAACTTCTTCACATCCTGTGTAATTTGAGGCCAAAAATAATGTTATCTAAGAATGGCAATGGTCTTATCCCGACCAAAATGTCCTGCCATCCCTCCACTGTGTTTCTCCTTAATCAGATTTTCCCTCATGGAACTCCTTGGAATGCACAATTGACTGCCTTTGAACAACATGCCATCCTGAATCAAATAGTCTAACCACTTGGTTCTATCTACAACAACAGGTTCTTTACAAGCTTTCCATGCTTCAGCAAAATCAGGATCCTCAGGGTACAAATTCTTGAGTTCATCAAACCCAACTACTTCAACTTGCATTGTTGTAAGCAACAGTTGTCTCCTACTTAATGCATCTGCAACCCTATTAGATTTTCCACTTCTATGCTTCAACACAAATGTATAACTCTGCAAGAATTCTACCCACTTCATATGCCTTTGATTCAATTTACCTTGGCTATTTAGGTACTGTAATGCCTGATGATCAGTATACAAAACAAATTCCTTTGGCAATAAATAATGCCTCCATTTCTTTAAGGCCTGAACTATCGCATAGAACTCTTGATCATAAACAGAATACTTCTTCTTTGCATCATTCAATTTTTCACTAAAATATGCAATAGGCTTACCTTCTTGGCTTAATACAGCCCCAATAGCGCTACCACTAGCATCACAGTCCACCTGGAATACTTTTCTAAAATCTGGAAGTGCCAACACAGGCTGTTCAGTCACCTTCTTCTTTAGCAATTCAAAACTTCTCGTGGCTGCTGCAGTCCATTTGAACTCTTTTCTATCCCCTCTTATTGTATCAGTTAGAGGTGCACATATGCCACTGAAATTCTTAATAAACTTTCTGTAAAAACTAACCAGACCATGAAATGATCTTACCTCAGTAGCAGACCTTGGAGTAGGCCATTCCAAGATAGCTTTTACCTTCTCTGGATCCATTTTGAGACCTTCAGGTGATATAAAAAATCCCAAATAGACTAACTCCCTTTTTGCAAAGACACACTTCTTTAGATTAATTAACAATTTCTCTTCCCTTAGCCTTTCAAAGACACTACGAATATGCAGTAAATGTTCTTCCAAAGTCTTGCTGAAAATTAAAATATCATCCAAATAGACAATAACAAATTTTCCCAAGAACTTCTTAAGTACCTCATTCATGAGCCGCATGAAGGTGCTTGGGGCATTTGTCAATCCAAAGGGCATGACTAACCACTCATAAAGACCCTCCTTGGTCTTGAAGGCTGTTTTCCACTCATCTCCTTCTCGAATCCGTATCTGATGATAGCCACTCTTCATATCTATCTTTGTGAAGTACTGAGCTCCACTCAAGCAGTCCATAAGATCATCCATCCTTGGTAAAGGAAATCGGTACTTGATGGTTATCCTATTTATAGCTTGAGAATCTGTACACATCCTCCACTCTCCATCCTTCTTTGGTGCAAGTACTGCAGGTACTGCACATGGACTCAGGCTCTCTCGAATCAAGCCCTTCCTCAACAGCTCCTGAACCTGTCTATTTAGCTCCTCTGTTTCAGTCGGAGTCATCCTGTGAGCAGCCTTGTTAGGCAAACTAGCTCCTGGAATCAGATCTATCTGATGACTGATTTGCCTTATTGGTGGCAATCCATCTGGAACATTATCAGAGATAATATCTCCAAATTCTCCTAGTAAATCTGAAACTTCAAATGGTATTTCACTACTACCTTCTTTATCTTTCCTAGGAATCAAAGCATAGCACATGCGCTGATGTTTCATGCCATCTAAAAACTTCCTTCCATCAACAAGACAAATCCTAGCACTGCTACATACCTTTTCACCTTCCTTTTTCATGGGCTTCAATTTGTGGCGAACTCCATCCTTTGTCAGAGAGTATGTGTTCGCATGTCCATCATGTATTGCATGTCTATCAAACTGCCATGGTCTACCCAACAATAGATGGCAAACATCCATCGAAATAAAATCACAGAGAACTTCATCATGGTAACTCCCAATTTTGAATTTTACTAAACATTGTTCACTTACCAGGACCTTATGATCATCTTTTACCCAAGAAATCCGATAGGGCTGGGGATGTTTCTCTCTCTTGAGCTTCAGCTTAGAGACCATCTCTTCTGATACCAGGTTATCAGTGCTACCACCATCAATGATCACATCACAACATTTATCCTCACACTTGCATCTGGTACGAAATAGACTCCTCCATTGTCCTGGTTCATTTTCACCACTTAGTAGGACTCTTTCATTTACCAAGGTCTCTCCTCTTTCTGCATCCTCTGAATGTGATGATTGTGCATCCTCATCCACATGAGCAACCCTAGCTTGGCCCTCAGCTCTCCTATCTGTCCTTCCTTGTCGTTGAGGGCATTCAAAGGCACGATGACCTTCTTCATTGCAATGGAAACAGGTACCACGGAAGCCTCCTCTTCCTTGTCCACGTCCTCTACCTCTTCCTCTTTGATTTCCAAAGTCTTGATCACGGGAGCGGTTGAAACCCTCATTCCTCTGGTTCCTGCTAGTACCCTCATCTTCATTTTTCTTTTGAGTTTCATTGCGGCCTCCAGATGATCTACCGCTTCCCCTTCCTCCTTGACCGTGCCCTCTTTGTCTTTCTTCAAACCTTTTACTCAGCTTCTCTTCAACTCGTAGGGCAAACTGGTATGCTTCTTCAACGCTGGTCATTCTTACCAGACTTAGTTCTTCCTGGATGCTAGGTCGTAACCCACTGATATAATGAGCAACCTTCTCCTTATTTGCTTCTGCATGCCCTGCTCTAATCAGGAGTCGGTAAAACTCCTCTGTATATTCTTGGATTGATCTTCCTGCTTGCTTTAACCCATGCATCTTCTTAAACAGATCAAGCTCGTAGTCCACAGGAATGAACTGCTTCTTCAATTTTTCCACCATGCGATCCCATCTTGTGATCTTCTCCTTTCCTCTTCTAAGTCTTTCCAGTTGAACCTCTTGCCACCAGATTTTGGCATGGCCTTTTAGTTTGGCCTTTGTAAACTTAACCCTATCTGGGTCCCTTACATCCTCATATTCAAAGTATTCATCCAGTTCATTGATCCAATCGATCAACTCATCTGGTTTCAAATTTCCCGAAAATATACCCACTTCAATTGTAGGTCTTTTCCCAAACCTAGAAATGGCCCTAAAAAGCCTTTCCTCTATAGGATTCAGAACTTCCCCGTCAACTTCCATTACTTCCTCTTCATTGTCATCCTCACTATTGTCATCTGCGGCAATATTTGCTCCTCTATGAAGCTCCTCTTGCAATGCTTGTACCTATCTCTGGAGGGCTCTAACCTCCTCAGGATCAACAACTCTGGCCCTTCCACCATGCTCTCTTCATGGAGGCATCTTCTAACTCGAACCCACAACCACACAGTCCTAGTGCAAACTGCCTCACAGTCGGCGCTCTGTCTACACACTCAGGAAAACCCGCTCTGATACCACTTGATGGGGATGCAACCCAACAACCAGAATAGACACAATAGAAAGGGGAAATTATATTAATTGAGAAAATAAGCTGGTACAAACAGTGCAGAGAAAATAAACTCAAAACATGCCCTGCGGGCTTACAATAGCATAAATCTGGAGAGTATTTCTCCTTTTAGCACCTCCTCTCAAGCTCCAATCCGAACTGCCTTTTACAATGCCAGAAACCTCCTTAAATAGACCTCGGAGGGTTAAGGACTAGGAGTACATTCTAGAAAGTGCTAGTAGGCATCCATCGACAAAATAGAAGGTTCCGGAAGCTGCGTTAGAAGTCGGTGCAATTCTAGAAGAATCCAGAAACGGTAGCCGAACTTCCGGGAGGCATAACTTTTGAACCGTAACTCCGATTGACGAACCGTTTACATTTTCGGAAAGCTCTCGAAGCGCTCTATAGCCCTATGGACAAGCTTCGCTCGTCCCCCATTTTTCAACCCTTTTTGAGGTCATTTAATGCCCCAAACTTGACTCTGAAGCATTCTCAGGGGGTCTCCAAAACTCGAAAAACTGCAATAACTTTCAAATCGTGGGGCCTTTTGACCTGATTCTTTTTTTGGAATGCTCTAAATCTCGATTACATTCATTTGGCCAAGTCACACCTTCTAGGTCACCAAAATGATGGTCAAATTGCATGCTCCTATTTTTTCGAGATTTTTAAATGAACTGATAGTTGAACTATGAGAGTTGGAACCTTTATTTGAGCCAAATGGGTATCCAAAAATGTAAAGACATAAAAATTGAAACTAAGTCTAAGTACATTTTTTTGGGTGACACAGGATTGCCCTTATACCTCTGGATGCTCCTGCATCACATAGTCACACCAACTTGGAAAGATTGAAGATGTAGGAGACATTTTTTATGACATTCACCTTCTTTTTTAGGTGAATTCTATTGCCATAGTGACTGATTCATGTACTTTAGTACTATAGGGTACACGTGGTCTTCTATAAGAGGGTTCAGGTGCCAATTTGCAAAAATAAGATTTCTCACGGTCAGCCTTGGCCGAAGATAGTCAAATTTATAGCTATTTTTTACCAAATCAACATTTCATATGCAATGATGAGGTCAGATCTAGCTCTAGACACACCCAATTTTTGTGATACTCTAGATTTAGGATGAGGTGATGAAGCAAGATGTTGGTCTCAAATGGCTTTCTGAAGAGGAACTCTCCAAGAGCTTTGATACCATATAATAATTTTCCTTAGAGAAAGATCCACGCAAGATCATAGAACTCAACACAATCACAACTGTAGACCAAAAATGGATAGGATCTATTACTTAGTGTATGTCCTAATACATTGCTCTAATTAGTATGTTTAGTATCTACAAAAACACTAGGAGTGCTTTGATATAAAGGCCTCTCATGAAGCACCTAGAATGACTCTAGAAATAAATAGGAGATAAGATAAGCATTAACAACTAAGTGCACACCTTATCCAACATTCTAGATGAGTGGATAAGATTTAAAAGGTTTTAAACACCATGTGCATAATTAGTGTGCTAACTCTTGTGCTATAGACAACATGTGCATAAAGAGGTGCGGACCCTTGTGTTATCAACATGATGACTCACAAGAGTGAACATACTCCTAGGTGGAAAATAAGTATTAAAAATAATGCATTAACCTAAGTAAACTTAAGCAAGTGTAAATAGTAAATACTTATTTACACCAAAAAGGACCTCGAAGAACAATCCATGCAAATTTGGTTTATTGTTAACATGCTTATTATTTTATGTTCAAAAGTTTTTCCCTTTGAAAGGATTTGAGGTATGGAGAAAAGACACACTAGTTTTGTATCAGATAAATTAATTCATAATAGAAATGGGTGAAGATTTTGATAGCATCATGGACTTTTATTTTGAAATTTTCACTGAGAAGATGAATAATAGATTCATGATACCTAAGTAGTTAGTTGAAGACTATAAGGATGATCTATGTTTTATGGTTGATAGTGACCGAGTATACATCCAAATAGTAAGGACTAGAATAGTATGGATAAAACCTCTTCGTTATGAGGTCAATATTGATTAGATAGAGGAGATAATTGAAGCACTAGTTAATGAACCTGTAGATCCAAAGGCCCATATCTTTAGAACATATGATGAAGCCAAAACTAGGATTGAACTTCAGATTAAGACTCCCCAGGAAATCAGTAGAGGTAAGAAGAGGTATCAAAATTGAAAACTATAGAAGCCCCTCTTATGGTTACCAAAGGGAAAGGTGAAGATGAAGATGAATTTGAGGAAGAATAATATGAGGAGGAAGAGCTTGTAAGGAAGAAAGGCAAGGTGATTATCACCAAGCCTCCCAAGCCCTCCACGGTAATATTCACTAGGAAATAAAAGAAAAAGGAGGTAGTGAAATTGTGTTTAGAAAGACCCCTCTCACCTTCCAAGAAAGGATGAAACAATTGGAAGCAGGTACTAGTATTGCAAACTTCAAGGCATTAAAGTTTGAAATTAGGACAGATGCTAAGAAGATGTAGATTGAGGAGTTAGTACTAGAAAATATGGGTAAATGGAAATACTCTTGAGATCAGATTGCAACTCAAATTTCCAATGAGCTATTAACAAGGATAAACCCAAGATGAGAATTTTCTAAGCAAACAACAAACGATATATATGAATAGTCTTTGAGATAGTTACTACCGAGTATTACCAATGCTAAGGTAAAGGAGGCAATGAAGAAAAATGAACAGAAAATGACTATCAGATTTCATACTTGCTTGATTTTGATAAAGGACATAGAGAGTGTAGTTAGAGATGCTAAAAACATGTAGAAAAATAACTATCAGCTGCACAAGCCTAGTAATGCTCCAGTTGAGATCAAAGATGATGATGATGATGGTGACAAGGATGAAGACAATGAATAAGACAATACTCCTTGTGTCACTATATATGTTGAAGATTATCAAGATTTGATGAAGAATGATGAAGAAGAAAAGGAGGATGAAGCTAAAGAGGAAGTAAAAGGAAAAGAAGAAGAAGAGATAAGTGATCCAGTTAGGATAGCTGTGAAATTCATAGCTTCCCTTCCTCATTCTCTGGTAAAAAATACTACTTCATCAAGCATGGAGATAGCTTCAACAAGCTTGATTGTGACTACAATAGATGCATCATCTATCCAATCACTCTTTGCTCCCTCACAACTTTAGGTATATCTAATGGAAGTGTCTATCACTTCATCTACCAAGTTGCAACCCTCAACTTCTTGAGTACCCAAGTCAAGATCATCAACAATTAGTGTAGTTTCAAGTTCTACAATTCTAGATTCTAAAATTTTGTCTACTTCAGGTGTATAGATTCCAATAAGTTCTTCTATTGCACATACTTCAATCAATATTCCACTCATAAGTACTTCAATTTTGGGAAGTTTTTTAGCTTTGAATTCTTCTAGTGCTCTAATAAGCACTCCATTAGTAGGCACTATACAAGTCTTTTCTACAAGCCCTAATGTTTCCACCCTTGTTTCTATTTCATAATCTGAAGCATCAATGTTTGAAGTTGAACCAAAGACAAAACTAAAACTTTTGGTTAGTGGAAAAATAATTGAGGATGATATAGATTTGGATAAGGACATTGAAATTACCAAGTTAGATTTTGATAAGGCTACTATGGAAGAACATTTTGATAGAGGCTATAGGTGTTGATGTTGATTCTACACAACACATTTTCTTATAAACTAGAAGAAGAAACAAATAAATTTAATGAGGAATCATCAGGCTAGGATAAGCTAATGGAGAAACTTGAGAAGAAATTTGCCAATAAAGTGCTTGAGCACATTGCTTAGCAAATAGCTATATATCAAGTAGGACTCTCCTCAATTTTGTCAAATCTTGAATCCTCCTATACTAATGTAACATCTCTTTTTTCCAAGTTATGTGATGTTACCAAGTTTACCAAGGAAATTAAGGGTAACTTGAATAAGATTGATGATGATCTAAAAGGTAGTACATAGAAGTTGGAACTTGACCCTAGTTCAAGCTCTATACACCATATGAAGATCAGATTCCTACCTAATATGCAGTTAGAGTTAATAAGAGAGAAAGTAAGGATCTGTTCTACACCTATAGATGTCAAGAGCATGATCCTTCCCATCATGAACACAATGTAGAAGCACATTTCTCATTCAAAAACATTGATTCATGATACTAATTTCTCTATTACAAAACACATGATTAAACTCTCTCTACAAGTCTAGATTGCACTTCAATCCAGCAAAATTTGGCAAGAAAATTGGGACAAGTCCTTAGCCCTCATTCTAAAGGTACATTCTAAGTTTTTGTCACATTTTGGTGTCTTTTTAGAATGAATATTTGGCATTTTTGTCAAAAAGAGGGAGAGACTATGTGCATAATATACTGAGACATAAAAGGAGAGAGACTATGTTTATATATATAATGGGAGAGATATGTGCATATTTTTATATACACTTAGTATCTATGAAACATACATTGTATGGGGGAGATACATATATATTCAGTAGAATTACTAAGATAAATTTTGAAAAATAATAAATCAAATCAGCATGACACTATACATAAGTTTTGGGTAATAAGTGTTTTTGTCACTAATAACAAAGGGGGAGATTGTTAGCATTAAGTTGTGTTTGTTATTAGTGACAACACTTATTCAGTTTCATATGGTTACTAAGCCCTTCAATCAGTCTTCAGTTCATGTCAAGAAGATCAGTTTAGAGCAGTAAGTAGTTACCGAGCTTCATTGTAATGCTACATTAAACAAAGTCAAAAACTAGGAAACCATGAACAAGCATAAATTTTTTTATTTATTTTTAACCAACTATTGCAAGAACAAGAACAATTATTGAATCACTCTCAATTCGTAGACCTCAAAATATAAGAAGATAACATCCAAATAAATTTCCATAATGATGTTAATACATAAAGAGTTCAGTAAAATAATGAAGAACAATATCATTCTTAGACGCCTATGTCCAACATATGGACTCTACAAGTATCAAATTCAGTTTCAAGAAGTAACTTCAATAGTCTTCCTTAGCACTAGTTATTAAACTTGAACACCTGAAACATACACAAAAATGCAACACAACACAAAGAGGGCTCAATACACACTGAGTTGAAAAGCATAGTCCACCTGCATACATGTTAGAATATACATATATAGAACCATAATGCAGATATCTGAACCAAATAACATAGTGCAATTTTAAAATTAATATGCAAGAAGTAACCATCTTCTTAACAAAGAAAAATTAAACTCACACTAAGAATAGCTAATAAATGAATCATATATATATTGAGGTATCATCACTATGGTGCTAAGATACTGCATCCGTATATGGTAAGATCATAGAAAACACATAGTGGAATTCTCTATGGTACTCATGAAATGACGTAATAGAGACTTACCTTGTTCTCTGTACTTAACCTTACTAGTTTAAGTCATAGGTAAGGCCAATTATCTTTTATATGTAATTAACCCATCCAATTCATCTTAAAATTATCATTGAATTAATTAACTGAATAGAATAATTTGATATGCAGCCACCTCGATATATGTTCATTACAACTATCCTTAAAATACACATCAAACATATATTCTAAGAATGCACATGCAAAGAATAACAGTTAGATTTCACATGATATTACATTCTTCATCTTTTAAAATCTCATCTTCTACTACCAAACTTGAAAGTAAACTCAAGTTATTTTAACAACAAAAATAAATACTACAATATTATGATCTTGTAAATATAACTAAACTGTTACATCAGTTTAATGATATTTACCAGTCATAATACTATACTACTTATTTCTACTGTTATAAAAAACTAAACTTATCCTTTGAATTGGCCAAGATAGTAATACAATGCACATATGATATTCTCTCTTTGAATAACATGTCATCAAACACATATATCATAAATCTATCTTTTCCATTGAAAACAATCTCCAATTCAATATTGGATAGAAAATATCATTAAAATAATAGAATTCCAATTCACACACATATAATTTTCATCATAATATAAATACTATTGGCATATCTAAAATGCTTCAAAAAAATTCAAATAAAATCATGTCTAAAAATTCTCAAATGCATACACTTAACTAAATTTTCCAAGCTCTATTGTTGTTTAAAAAAAAAAAGAACATAATCGATGATACCGAGTTTTCATACAAACTCATTTCCATTTTGCCAAATTGCAAGTTCTGACCCATGGACAACACATTTAATATTTAGAATTTCCAATTTACTAATAGACAAAATGTGACACAACATAACATGTTACGAGTTTATACAACCTCAAGTAACTGTTATAAAGGAACTCAAGCTATACTACAATGTTCACACAGTGTATTGGCTGTTATTCATGGAAATTTTCAAATGTTTCAATAACCATAAAAGATGTTATGCTAATAACATGTAAATTCAACATTATTATGGCTTCACACTAACTATTTGACAAAATGCCTCTGCCCTTGACTATGGTCATGAGCCCATAATTTAAAGAAAACTCATGACTGAGGCTGAACCTCTCACCTATTTGCTGCAAATAAACAAGTGAGCTTTGAAATATGGGTTCTCACAGAGCTCGACGCTGTCAAAGCTAAATACCCACATATAACACAATCACATACTAATTAACTGTCGCAAGCATGAGGCTCTGACCGGGTTTAAATTGGTGAACAAAATATATATTTAGGGAAAAACCTGATTATATACATATGACTACACCCAATATGATATCTTCATACTCCACATTCAAAGGTGGATATATATTGAGCTAAGCATTTCACATAGTGCCATGCTCTGCATATACCCATCCTTGAATGTAAATTCACAATATGTAAAACCAATAACCATTTACATCATGCTAATTGAAATAACATTGCAATTGCAAACAGAGAGAGGGAGTAGGGTAAGAAATTTCCCTACATGAAAACTGAAGATGGAAAATGCTCTGCAATTTAACTCGATGCCAAAGCCCCAAAAGTCAAGACCAAACTGGTAACAATCTCCACACAGCTTACACATATAACTCGCAAATGACTTCACAATGGAGTGAAGTACAAGAACCCAATAACAACAACAGACAACTCCTGATGAGTAACTCCATCGAGCTTAACCAAATATGAAAGTTTCCCTTCCAACCAACACCCTTTATTATGTCGATACCTCAGCAAAAAGATCTCATATGTGAATCAAAACAGAGCAATGTGGCCATGTTTCTGGCCCAAATTGTGCAAAAAACCCAACTCGCAACAAGAAATGGCTGACTAAACCTTTAGTGTCATAATTCCTCATAATCATGCATTCAATACCAATCAAGAATCACAGAGCCGTGTATTCAGCGATGTCAAAACCACCACCATGAATTTGGCTTTCAACACAATGAATATGTTTCCTCTTTCATGGCATTCGATACCCATTTAAGGTTGTATGCCATTTAAGAAATTTAAACCCCTTTTAGAAATAGAAAATGTTTATGCCAACCTCAACTTAGGGTATTTAGCCCCTTTAAACAAGTATATATATACATGCAATGCAAATTGTGGTTTATTAAACCCTTTAAAACAAAATGAATATAAGTTATATATTTAAAACCATCTCAAGGGCATATGCATTATAAAGTATTTAATCCCTTTACAGCATATGCCTATATGCTATACGGAAATTTTTTTTAAAAAAATCTAATGCAATAATTCCATCCCTTCTCAATCACGTATATGAAAGTATAATGACAAGTTCTAAATGCATACAACATATTATCATACAAATGTATTTGCAATGTCAAGTTAACACACAATATATTTACTTTCTTTCCAAAGTATACAAACACAGAATGCAGTTTACAATGAGTTAAAACATAATAAACATAATCGTTACCCAATCAACATGAAATTATTTATATACCAGTTTTGAATCTTAAAATCCTAAATCACCATCGCTTCTAACAACATAGTTCAAAATAGAAAATACGTTCGAAATAAGTCTTGTGTTCCAAAGGAAAGTAAAATAACCAAGTTCTTACAGAAATAAAAACATAACAACAACAAGGGACTTAAAACAACAAGGTCCTAGTAAGCAGAAAAACTCGAAGTAGTGGTCAGGCATGACACCCTCCCCCACTAGGATTCGACTTTCTCTTGGAAGTTAGCAAATAAGAATTGATGAGTTGCTCTCATCATTTTAGCATCCTCCTAGGTAGCAGATGTTTCATCATTGGGGTCCCATAGGACCTTTACCTGGCTTATTTCTCTCCTAGTTCTAATTTGTGTGATCTGCACTGGTTCCAACATGATTTGACCATCCATAATCTGCAAATTTTTCCAATCAAGCATGTGACCAATATCAGGTATATAATTATGCAAAACTAAAACATGAAATACATTATGAATGCATTTAAGACTCGGTGGCAAGGCAAGTTTATAAGCTACAAGTCCAACCCATTCCAGAATTTCAAATGGACCCATGAATTGAGGTGCTAACTTGGATCTCTTTCCATAATGAATTGTACTTTTATGTGGTCTTACTCAGAGAAACACTTTATCACCCACCAAGAATTGACGGTCAATTATATGCTTATCAACATATTTCTTCTATCTATCTTGAGTAGTAATAAGGTGCTCTCTGATCCTTTTAACTTGCTGCTCCAAATCTTGCAACATATCAGGTCCTAAAAGAGTCTTGTCCTCCAAATTATCCCAACTGAGAGGTGTTCTACAAGGTCTACCATATGATTCTTGAAAGGGTACCATACCTATGGAACTGTGATATCCATTATTATAAGCGAATTCAACCAAGTGTAGATACTCCTCCCATTTATTCTATCTATCCATTCGAACATCCTAAGCATGTCTTCCAGTATCTGGTCGACACATTTAGTTTGTCTTTCTGTCTCTGGGTGATAAGTTGAACTAAAATTCAATTGAGTACCTAAATCTCACTGCATGGATCTCCATAAAGAAGAAGTAAACACTGGATCCCTATGAGAAATAATCTTTTTAGGAATACCATGTAACTTAACTACCTGCTCCATATATATCTTGGCAACCGTTGCTGCATTACAGGATGATCTAACTAGGATAAAATGGGTAACCTTAGAAAAATGGTCCACTACCACCATAATAGTGTCATGCCTATGAGCTGTAATAGGCAATCCAATAATAAAATCTATAGAAATGGTGTCCCATTTCCATTTTGGAATATTATGTGGCTACAATAGTCCCGTAGGGTGCTGATGTTTAGCCTTAACTCACTGACATTCCAAGCATCGAGCCAAAAAATCTGCTATGTCTCTCTTCATTCTAGGCCAATAGTAATGTTGCTTAAGCTCAGCATGCATTTTCTTGACACCCAGATGAGCCGAATATGGTGATTTATGGGCCTCAAACAATACCAGATTTCTCAAATCACTTGACTCAAAAATGTACACACTCCCTCTAAAAGGTAGTAAACCTTCAAAATTTATAGAAGACCCCTCAAAATGCCTTTCCAAGATGCCACCACTATCAATAATAGCCTTAACATCCTGAAACCAATGATCTGCAGAAAGGTTCTATAAAATCTTATCCTTAAGATCCACTGTTAGGATCAAAGAAGATAATTCATGTCACCTTCTACTAAGTGCATCAGCAACAATGATCTCCTTCCCTTGCACATAACTAATCTTGAAGTCATATTCACATAGGAACTCCATCCATCTTCGCTATCTAGCATTGAGGTTTGGTTGTTTGAAAAGTTACTGAAGGCTTCGATGATTAGTATGTAACTCAAATCATTGACCAAAAGGAAAATGCCACCACTTTGTCAAAGCATGCATGATCGCCGCAAGTTCGAGATCATGAGTAGGGTAATTGACCTCATGACTCTTTAGCTTTGTAGACTCGTAAGCTAAAACATGTCCTTCTTGCATCAACACTGCCCCTATGCCATCCAAAGATGGATTAGTACAAACCACAAACTCCTTAGCTGAATCAGGGACTGCCAGAATTGGTGCACTGGTCAAACATTCCTTAAGTTTCTGAAATGCTTCCTCACATTCCTCTGTCTACACAAATCTCTTTCCTTTTCTCTAAAGAAATATGATAGGATGTGCTATTCTGGAAAAGTTTGAAACAAATCTATGATAATAGCTTACTAAGCCCATGAAACTTCAAACCTTAGACACATTCGTAGGTACTGGCCAATCTACAATAGACCAAATTTTGGATGAACCTAAAAAAATTCCATCCCCTGAAATGATATGACCTAAGTAACAGATCTTTGATTTGAAGAATTCACACTTCATAGGATTGGCATACAGTTTGTTCCTATGAAGGCATTCCAAAACTTGCTCTCAATGCTAGTTGTGCTCCTCAGTAGTGTTAGAATACACTAGAATATCATCTAGAAATACCACTATGAACTTGTCTAGGAAAGTTCTAAGCACACCATTCATTAGGCTCATAAAAATAGGTGGTGGATTAGCTAACCCAAAAGGTACTACTATGAATTTGTAGTGCCCATACCTGGTGCAAAAAGTTGTCTTATGAATATCAGCTTCCTGGATTCTAAGTTGATGATATCTAGATTTCAAATCAATCTTTGAAAAGATTCAGGCACCCTTGACTTGATCAAACAAGTCATCAATTCTAGGCAAAGGATACCTATTCTTAACAGTGACCTTGTTTAACTATCTATAGTCTATGTAAAGTCTTAAGGAGTTGTCTTTCTTCTTGAGAAAGATTACCGGAGCACCCCAAGGTGATACACTAGGATGAATCAAACCTTTCTCCAAAAGCTCCTCCAATTGAAATTTAAGTTGATACAGCTCTTGAGCTATCATTCTGTATGGAGTCTTGGAAATTGATTCCGTTCATGGCACTAAATTGATCCAAAAATCAATTTCTCTTCTTGGAGGTATTCCAAGAATCTCCTCAACAAAAAAATCCAAAAAACTCTGCAAGACTACATGATCGAGAGAAGAACCTTTAACAATGGAATCTTCTAAGTCATTTACCGATATGGCAAACAAACTATAGCCTTTTTGAGCACACCTTGCGAATTGCTTGGTAGAAATTTTTCGCAAAGAGATGGGTCTATTGATTCCAGTAATAACCGTAGCTGATCCAACATCATCCAAACAAGAAATTGTCTTATCCTTGCAATCCAAAATAGCTTGATGTTTTTCTAACCAATCCATTCCCAAACCTATGTCATACAATCCTAAAGGTATAACCCTAAGGTTAATTGAAGTAGTAAAAGGTTTCATTTGAATCTTATAGTTAGGAGCAACAATATCAACGTTCACCATAGAACCTGACGCTAACTCCACTTGCCATCTATTCCTTGCCTTAAACATAGGAATTCCACTATATGCAACTAAAGCAAAAGAAATAAATGAGTTTGTAGCTCCAGAGTCAAATAAGATAGATAATTTCATACCTTGAGTATTACCTTGAATAATCGTGTTTTTATGTTCGACCTTCTTCTAATCCAGGTAGCAAAAACATAGTGGTTCTTGGAAAAATCACCAACTATCACTTCAAACCTAGCTAGCTTAGGTCCAACCTTTGGCTTTTCCTAGTTAGGGCACTAAGACTAGTAATGACCTATCTGACCATAATGATAGCACTCAACAGATTTCTTGAATCCCATGTTCTGACCAGAAAGACTAGGAGATGGATTATTACTCTATACATTCTGAGGTGGTTGAGATGGTCTAGGCCATTCTGAACCCTTGGAGTTCTTATAAAACTTCCTCTTCTTGAATTTCCCAATTGAAAATCCTAATTTCAAACTATTCTGAGGAGGCTTTTGATTCTTACTGACATTCAGGGTAGGTAGATCCATGTTGGTTTTGTAAGAAGTCTCATGATAACTAGACTTCATCTCAATCAACTTTGCTCACTCCAAAGCTTCCTGCATAGACACAAGTCTGAAAGTTCTCACTTCCTCCCTAATCTTGGGCATAAGCCCCCTGATAAAATGTTGTATCATGGCCTTATAATTTTTTTCCTAGCCAAAAATAATTTAAGCACATAGAACCTACGTTCATAAGCTTCCACTGTAGAGCTAGACTGCATAATCTAAAAGAACTCCTTTGCATGTGCCCGACGCCAATATTTAGACATGAACCTCTCCTTGAAATTCTCTACAAAGAGCTCCAAAGTAACTAAATAGATATCAATGCCAAGTTTCTCCATCTCCTGTTCCCACCACAAGGAACTGAATCCCCTCAAATGCATAACCATCCATCTTACTTTCATGTTACTCAAGTAATGATGTAAGATAAAGCATCACTCAATATTCAGTAGCCAAGCCTCTGTTGTTGTACCCTATTTCGTACCATAAAATAATGGTCCTTTTACCTTGGAAAGATCCTTGAGCTGAGCTCTAGCCACTGGATCATCCTCTACAGGAAGGTTAATACCCTACACAAGAGGTATCCTAACATTTACTCCCCCACCAAGAATCTAGTTGTTAGTCTCCATATTATCAAGATGTTCCAATATCTGTTGAAGTACCATAGCTTGATCTACTTGGTTATCCTAGTTATTTCCAAGCCCAACTTTCTAATCAAATTGATCATCCCCAACAATTCTCTGGTACCTAGGAACTCTACCATGGACCCTACCCCTACCTTTGCTTTTTCTAGCAAGGTTATCCTCAGGAATGCCATGTCCTCGAGCTCCTCTAGTGACAAGAGGCATGATAACAACCTAAAAACAATTAACTGTTAATAACACATCGAAGATGAGAAAAACCCTATAACCCAAGATTCCTTGTTATTCAAACCACGATCTGATACCAAATGTAATGCTACACTAAACAAAGACAAAAACTAGGAAACCATGAACAAGCATAAAGAACCATAAATTTTTTTTTTTTAACCAACTATTACGAGAACAAGAACAATGATTGAATCACTCTCAATTCGTAGACCTCAAAATATAACAAGACACCATCCAAATAAATTTCCATAATGATGTTAATACATAAAGAGTTCAGTACAATAATGAAGAACAATATCATTCTTAGACGCCTATGTCCAACATATGGACTCTACAAGTATCAAATTCCATTTCAAGAAGTAACTTCAATAGTCTTCCCTAGCACTAGTTATTCAACTTGAACACCTAAAACATACACAAAAATGCAACACAACACAAAGAGGGCTGAGTACACACTGAGTTGAAAAGTGTAGTCCACCTGCATACATGTTAGAATATACATATATAAAACCATAATGCAGATGTCTAAACCAAATAACATAGTGCAATTTTAAAATTAACATGCAAGTAACCATCTTCTTAACAAAGAAAAATTAAACTCGCACTAAGAATAGCTAATAAATGAATCATATATATACTAAGGTTTCATCGCTATGGTGCTAAGATACTGCATCCATATATGGTAAGCTCATAGACAACACATGGTGGAATTCTCTATGGTACTTGTGAAATGACGTAATAGAGACTTGCCTTGTTCTCCATACTTAACCTTACTGGTTTAAGTCATAGGTAAGGCCAATTATCTTTTATATGTAATTAACCCACCCAATTCATCTTAAAATTATCATTGAATTAATTAACTAAATAGAATAATTCAATAATCAACCACCTCGATATATGTTCATTACAGCTATCCTTAAAATACACATCAAATAGATATTCTAAGAATGTACATGCAACAAATAATAGTCAAATTTTACATGATATTACATTCTTCATCTTTTAAAATCTCATCTTCTACTACCAAACTTGAAAGTAAACTTAGGTTATTTTAACAACAGAAATAAATACTACAATATTACGATCTCGAAAAGATAACTAAACTATTACATTAGTTCAATGATATTTACCAGTCGTAATACTATACTACTTATTTCTACCGTTATAACAAATTAATCTTATCCTTCGAATTGGCCAAGATAATAATACAATGCACATATGATATTCTCGCTCTGAATAACATATCATCAAACACATATATCATAAATCTATCTTTTCCATTGAAAACAATGTCCAATTCAATATTGGATAGAAAACATCATTAAAATAATAGAATTCCAATTCGCAAACATATAATTTTCATCATAATATAAATACTATTGGTATATCTAAAATGCTTCAAAACAATTCAAATAAAGTCATGTCTAACAATTCTCAATAGTGTACAGTTAACTAAATTTTCCAAGCTTTGTTGTTGCTTTGAAACAAAAAGAACATAATCAATGATACCGAGTGTTCATACAAACTCATTTCCATTTTGCCAAATTGCAAGTTTTGACCCATGGACAACACATTTACTATTTAGAATTTCCAATATACTAACAGACAAAATGTGACACAACATAACATGTTACTAGTTTACACAACCTCAAGTAACTATTATAAAGGAATTCAAGCTATACTACAATGTTCAGATAGTGTATTGGTTGTTATTCATGGAAATTTTCAAATGTTTCAATAACCATAAAAGATGTTACACTAATAACATGTAAATTCAACATTATTATGGTTTCACACTAACTATTCGACAAAATGCCTCTACCCTTGACTACGGTCATGAGCCCGTAATTTAAAGCAAACTCATGGCTAAGGCCGAACCTCTCACCTATTTTCTACAAATAAACAAGTGAGCTTTGAAATATGGGTTCTCATAGAGCTTGGCCCTGTCAAAGCCGAATACCCACATATAACACAATCACATACTAATTAACTATCGCAAGCATGAGGCTTCGACTAGGTTTAACTCGGTGAACAAAATATATATTTAGGGAAAAACTTGATTATATACATATGACTAAACCCAATATGATATCTTCATAATCCACATTCAAAGGTGGATAGATATAGAGCTAAGCATCGCACATAGTGCCATGCTCTTCATATACCCATCCTTGAATGTAAACTCACAATATGTAAAACTGATAACCATTTACATCATGCTAATTGAAATAACATTGTAATTGCAAATAGAGAGAGAGTAGGGTAAGAAATTGCCCCTACATGAAAACTGAAGATAGAAAATGCTCTAAAATTTAACTCGATGCCAAAGCCCCAAAAGCTGAGACCAAACTGGTAACAATCTCCACATAGCTTACACATATAACTCACAAATGAGTTTACAATGGAGTGAAGTACAAGAACCCAATAACAACAACAAACAAATCCTGATGAGTAACTCCATTAAGCTAAACCAGATATGCAAGTTTCCCTTCCAACCAACACCCTTCATTATGCCGATAGCTCAGCAACAAGATCACAGATGTGAATCAAAACAAAGCAATGCGGCCAAGTTTCTAGCCCAAATTCTACAAAAAACCCAACTTGCAGAAAGAAATGGCCGACTAAACCTTTAGTGCCACAATTCCTCATAATCATGCATTCAATACCCATCAAGAATCACAAACCCGTGTATTCGGTAATGTCAAAACCACCGCCATGAATTTAGCTTTCAACACAATGAATATGTTTCCTCTTTCATGGCATTCGATACCCATTTAGGGTTGTATGCCATTTAATAAATTTAAAGCCCTTTTAAAAATAGAAAATGTTTATGCCAACCTTAGCTTAGGGTATTTAGCCCCTTTAAACAAGTATATATATATATATATATATATATATATATATATATATATATATATATATGCAATGCAAACTATGGTTTATTAAACCCTTTAAAACAAAATGAATATAAGTTATATAATTAAAACCATCTCAAGGGTATATGCATTATAAAGTATTTAATCCCTTTACAGCATATGCCTATATGCTATACAGAAAAAACAAACAAAAACAAATCTAATGCAATAATTCCATCCCTTCTCAATCACGTATATGAAAGTATAATGACAAGTTCTAAATGCATACATCATATTGTCATACAAATGTATTTGCAATGTCAAGTTAACACACAATATATTTAATTTCTTTCCAAAGTATACAAACACAGAATGCAGTTTACAATGAGTTAAAACATAATAAACATAATCGTTACCCAATCAACATGAAATTATTTATATACTAGTTTTGAATCTTAAAATCCTAAATCACCATCACTGCTAACAACATAGTTCAAAATAGAAAATACATTCAGCATAAGTCTTGTGTTTCAAAGGAAAGTAAAATAACCAAGTTCTTATAGAAATAAAAACATAAAAATAGCAAGGGACTTAAAACAACAAGGTCCTAATAAGTAGAAAAACTCGAAGTAGTGGTCAGGCATTGTTAACCTCATAATGGTTTTTGACACTTGAGTGCCAACACACTTAAACATATTCCATATTGGAGCCGAGTACATCATGCATGCCAAGTCACAACAGGTACCGAGTGAAGATTAGATATCGAGCGAAGATCAGATACTGAGTGAAGATTAGATATCGAGTGAAGATCAGATACCGAGTGAAGATCAGATACCGAGTGAAGTATAAGTGCTAAGCAACATAAGGTGCCGAGTGATACAATTTTTGTTAAGGTGCCAAGCTATCTAGGAAACACCATGTGTTGAGTATCAGCAATACTTCAGGAGCCAAGTAACTTAGTATATCAGCATAAGAGTTTGTAATTGCACAAACTATGATGCAAATAGTTTTTACAGCTGACATAAGGTAAATCTTGAAGGATTTAATGATGAGATCGAATATTTTATTTTTCCTATGCAATTTACATGTAGTCAATAAGAAAAATGCTAAAGCCATGCAACCAATCAGCAAAAGATAAGTATTGAGCAAAAAATGAAGATTGAATATGGATCGTAGATCCATATCTAACCCTAAATTCTCAAATGTCTTTATAAGGAAGACAAAATTTCATTATAAAAAAATGATAAGAGAGGAAAAAACACATACAAGGGTGCACAAGGAATTCTATTTTCAGAAGCGAGGATTATTAGATCACAAAAAGGATCAAGATTAGAAAAAGCAGAACAGGTGCCTGCATTTAGCAATCAGGGATTGTAATCAGTCACGTTCATTGTACCTAATACTCTCTAGCAATTGTATTAGCATGAAAATCCTATGGTGATAGGTTAGCTTAATAGCTACTTTGCAAATCCTTTAATTAGGTGATTAAATCCTTTAACAGGGTGACACTTCATGTTAAGTGTTTGAAATCCTCTAACCAGGGCACTATTGACATAGTGTAAAGCCTTTAACAGGGCAGACAATTAGAAGTGGTTAAACAATATTTCTGTAGTAATTTTTGTGGGTATCATCTCCCCCCTAGTTTTACCTTCTTATTCCTGGAGGGTTTCTGGGTTACCAAATTCCAGTGTTATGAGTTATTGATGCATGTGTGTTTCATGTTTATTTGATGTATTTACATGCATGCAATTTACTTTTAGTTAAAAGTTTTATTGGCTAAAGTTTGATACTTATGATTCACCCCCCTCTCGTAAGTTCTCTTTCCATATTTGAATATTCCAACAATTGGTATTAGATCGAATCCAAGTTCTCACAAGGAAAAGCCTAATAGCTTGGAGGAAAAGATCTAAAGATGGAAGCCTTCAAACTTCGAAAGATCATTGAAAATCAGGTGATAGATGTGCAACTTGCTTTGCATAGCTTGGAGGAATTCAGAAACAAGTTGAGAAACTCATTAAAAAAGAGGAAGGATCTAGACATAGCTGAAAATGATATACACTACAAGGAGATTGATACCACCAACATATTATCCAGTGGAGACATTAAAGAGTTTGATGCAGCAATAGCAGAACTGATGGAGAAAAACAAAATTCAAGCAAAGGAGATAAGATCTCTCAAGATGGAACATGAATCATAGGCCATAATGATATGTGAAATTACTGAGCAAAAGAAAAGAGCAGTTGATGACAAGGTCATGATGGAAAATGACAAAAGAAATCTTGCAAACAAACTTGAAGAAAAATGTACTAAATTGACAAGGATCTCAAACATGCAGATGGATACACTTGCCCAAATGATGAACCTTCATCATGAACTCAATGTAAAAGATGTTGAGATGTCTACTTTGAAGATGCAGAATGAAAAAATGCAGAATGAATTGAACAGAGAAAAAGAGGTAGCAGAGAATATCAATAAATCAAGTGAAGCCATCAAGTATTTTGAAAAGTTGTTGAAATCCCCAAAATTTTCCCATGATACATCAGGACTAGGGTACAATAGCACTAAAGTTGGGGAATCATCAAAAAGTGCTGAACAAAGAAGTGATAAAGCTAAGAATTCAAAACCCACTTGTCATTACTATAATAAGAAGGGGCATACAGCTAATGTGTGCAGGAGTAGAAGATTCAATCAATCAAACATACCCAAAAGTTTCTGTCACAAGTGCAACATGCAAGGACATATGACACAAAATTATAGATCCAATGTCACAAGGACTCAGAGATTTGATGGACATTGTTATAATTGCAAAAGGTATGGACATAGGGCATTTGAATGTAGATCAAAACCTATGTGGACATCAAATCAACTAGCAAAAATAGAAGGAAATGAAAGCCATTATCATTGGGATTACAACACTAGGTACAGTTGTCACTATTGCCAAGAATATGGACATATACCACAGAACTGCATAAGAACACATTTCAAAGGGAACTACAAAAGATGGTTGAATCAAATTACATGTTTCAGCTGTTTGAAAATTGGTCATATCAACAGAAACTATCCTACAAGATCAAAGGCACCCAAGACTGAAGAAAACAAAGGAAAACAAAAGATTGATGTTGAAAAGATAAGGGGACAAATGAATAAAACTTGGAAAAAGGAAGATGAGTGCAACACATCAAGTGGAGGGATCACTTCACCCAATGGGTCAAGTGATCACACTTCATCAAACTAAGCATGAGAAGTACACAGGACTGATATACAAAGCTATATCACACATCAGTCCCAAGACAAAGAAGCTAAGCAAGGTATAAATCTACATGAAACAAGATGTCAAGACAAAAACTAAATGTTGTTGCCAAGCTGTCTTTGGATGCTGAGTTAAAACAGATGTCGAGCTCCCAATAGCGATCGAGGTGATAACCGATATCGAGTTAGATAACTCCAATGGAAGCTGAGTAAAGTGAAATATAGTGGAAGCTGAGTTAGGTTAAAATTTCTTCAAAAGCCGAGTTGGCTGTTGAGCATTTAATGCGATGAAATTAGGGTATATTATCACGATTTCAATTAGTTTTTCTCATCGTGATCAAGAAGCAAAGGAGAAGAAAGAGAGCTAAGCAACTTCATAGCAAGAATCCAGCATTTTCAAGTAGATTGCAACCTCATTCAACATGTTTTTCATCGATCTTAAGGTATTTTCATTTGTGCAGAGCTACGTAGTTTCATATCCTTTTGTTGAGAAAATCCTAGTTTTCATAAATGGCATCAAGTTCGAAGAAAACCGAGGAAAAAAAGTCATTTGAAGTTTAGTTAGTTTCAAATGAGGTCAAGCAACATGATTTCCATCCTATTCTCGAAGTTGCCTACAAAAATGACCCATCCAGAGCTCTCTCCCACATTCCCCCAAAAGTTGTAATGGTTCAAGATGTGAGGAAATGTTACAATTGCAAGATAGGAGCTCTAGGAGACATGGAAATTAGACAAGCATATGATAAACTGTGTGTAGATGGAGTCTTGAAAGAAGAATTTAAAATCATTGAAAGAAAGGGTTTGACCCGAGTTTTAAGTTTTCCTACTGTATTCAAAACAAAATGGGTTAGACTTGTATTGAGTAGAATTCATGGTGGAAACTTGTAGTTACAAGATATTCCCATTAAATTGACAAAGGAAATTATACATAGAGTAACAGGGTACCCAACCCTAGATCGGTATAAAACTTTGAGAAGTGAATCAAAGGAGGTCATTGAAAAGAATACTGGTGCACAGTGGAACAAAAGAGGAATGAAAATTCATACCATACAGGATCCTCTAGTTGAGTTTTCTGTTAGAGTCATCGCCCATAAATTCTATCAATCCAGTAGACTCAATAGTGTACCATGCATTGCAGTAGATGTAGGCTACAAATTGGTGAATAAGGATCATACCTATGATCTTGCAGAACTACAACTACAACAGATCAATGAAAACCTAGCTGCCATAAGAAGAACAAAGGGCACACAATGCAAATTTGGAGCAATCCTAGTTTGCATATTCTTTTATGTTCAGAATGAATTTCCTTCTTTTGGAAAAGTAGCATGGAGGAATGATAGAACCATCATTGGTCAAATTAATGAATATATAGAACAAATGGGAGAAAATTTTGATACCTTGATGACAAGCTATTTTGAGGATTTCAAGAAATCCATGAAGCAAAGATCAAGGATACCAGCTTCCTTAGTGGAAAAACATACTAATGATATATGTTTCTTAATTGACATAGATTTTACCTATATTCAAGCAGTAATACCAAGGGTAAGATGGCTAAGGCCATTTGGATACGAAATCAATATTGATGAGGCATCTGCAACAATAATTGCATTATTGGTAGAAGAAACAGATAAAAGTGCTCCACATTTTGGCACTTATGATGTGGTAAGATCAAAGATAAATATGGAATTAAAAACTGCTTCCACATTGAAGAAGAAAGACAAATTAATCAAGAAGATTAAGAAGAAGTTTGGCAAGGAAATTGAGGTTGAGGCAAAAGAAGAAGAAGATGATAGTGATGATGAAGATGAGCAAGAACAAGGGCCAATGGAACTAACTCAAGGTATTGGACAAGACAAGGAGGAAGGTGCAAAGGAAGAAGAAGCCAAGGAAGCACCAATGGAAGCTAAGCCAAAGAAGAGAAAGGAAATAGAACAGCCTTCAGCTAAGCCCAGATCAAAGAAAGTTGCCACACCATCACCTCAAAAGCCAACAACACGAGCATCAACAAGGGCCTCCACTCAAAAGGCTAAATAGGAAGTTACCAAGAAGAAACAAGTCAAGGAAACACAGGAAGAGCTAATGAAAAGAAGAAGGTACATGGCTCAACCTGACACTGATGAAGAAGATCAATCTGAAAAGGTAAGAAATTCATCAGTTGATACCTTATGTAAAAAGATTGGAAATGGTGACTTGAGTAATTTAAATAAAGTTGATTTTAGTAAATTTACTAAAGAAGAACAAAATAAAATAGAAGAAACAGTTTATGAAATGATGGCACAGCTCAAGTACACTCCACTTGAACTAGATGGACAATTGCCAAAAGAACTGTCAAAAATTGTAGAAGACATATGGCATTTTTTCTTAAAAATGGAGAAGGAGATGAGGGAATCAACCCTAGCTAGTGTATTGCTAGATTTGACCAGGGAACAAGTTAGGAAGGAAATCAAAAGGCATAATAATAGGTTTACACCTAAATACAAGGCATTCTTCATACTTCAAAATAGGATGGAAGAGATTGTTCAAAGAACAATGAAATCATGGAAGAATTTGTACAAAAAGATTGAAGATTTTCTTGAGGAAGAATACAAGGAAGAAGTTGATGTACCAATAGAGGAGAGGAGAAAAAGGAAAGAAGAGGAAGAAAAGAAAAGAGAAGAGAAGAGGGAAGAAGAAAAGAAAGATGGAAAGGAGGAAGAGACACAAAAACAAGACATAATGGCAACAAATGAGCAAGAGTAGCAACCAGATCAGAGTGTGCAAGACACACAATTGCCACCCCCTAGCCCTCCTCAAGCATCCATCTCACCTACAGACACTATAACTATTACTGATGTTCCTGATACTTCTGGTCAGAATATCAATCCATTAACTACAGAAGATCTAAAAAGAATCCTTGACCAATCTACAAAACAAGCAATATTGTGTACAGATGTAGTATTGGTAAGTATAGATGAATTACAGAAACTAGTAGACAACATAGTCAAAGATAAGGTGAATCCACAAGAACCACCTTCTATTACAACTACTAGTAGTCAATTCCAAAT
Source organism: Cupressus sempervirens (assembly GCA_028749045.1). Lineage (NCBI taxonomy): Eukaryota > Viridiplantae > Streptophyta > Pinopsida > Cupressales > Cupressaceae > Cupressus > Cupressus sempervirens. Next base: position 168,027,551 of record CM053789.1, read on the forward strand.
ACCAACAAGCATAATTGATGCTGCAAGACAGAAGCAAAGTGCAGCTGCAAAAAAAGGAATAGAACAAACAGGACAGACTATTACATCTAATTCTACAACACAAACACAAGGTGCACTTCCACAAATTACAATAATTGATCATGGTAGAAAAAAGGAGGAGGAAATAGTGAAAACCCCTAAAGAATAGGAGGCAATACAAACATTAATAAATTTTCCTACCTCGGGAATTCCTTCACACCAGCCATTGCAAATATTTGTACCATCATCTAGTACTACCAGAGTTTCAAGGGTACTTCACTATGAAGACCCGGAATTAGATGAGGAGATAGTCATATCGAGCTATGACTCAAAATCAATAACCATTGATCAAATCAATGAGGTGCAGGATGCACTGAATAGAAGGAAAAGACAAGAGATACTCAGGAAGGAGTATAAACATAAGCAAACACTTTATGAGATTAAGGACATCTTTATGGATGCCTTCAATTTGCAATCACCAGATGAGTCAAAGCATATCACAGAGCAACTAATAGATATTGTTGACTAGGTGACAAATGAAGACCTAGAAACCAATGCAAAACTTATGGAATAGTCAAAAAGAAAATTTCAGGGGAAAGTGAATGAGAAAATATCAAGACAAATTACACTTTCGCAAGTTGAATTGGCAAAACTTATTGACAAGGTGAAGAAGGTACTTGAGAACATATTCTCACTGTACAAAAAGTTGTGTGATTTTTCATAATTCACACAAGAAACAAGCCAAAAGATATTGAGCTTGGAAAGAAATTTAAACATTTCAATCATGCAATTATCGAATGATCCAGCTCAAAGTGAGAAGCATTTTTCTCAATCACTTCACACTCATAAAGAAATAGCTATCTTAACAGCAGATGAGGCTAATATCAAGGCCAAATTAATACAGCTCCAGTCCTCCATTACCCCACATTTAGAGATACTCCATAAAGAACAATTCTATGCTAAAACTGTTCTCAAGAAAGACCCAAATATTTCTACATTAGATGGACTTATTCATCTTGCGACCAAGACTGCCATCCAACATAAGTCACTGGAAATTGCTTTGAACAATTGGGATGCAGCTCTCAGGATGATTATTGAGGTAAACAACACATTTTTGGCTAAATATGGTCTTAACCCTTAAAAATTCTTTGACATAAGTGTCAAAAAGGGGGAGATATAGGTTAATAGGGGGAGATAAAGATATTATGAGATAAATTAATGGGGGAGTTATAAAAGGAGAATAGATACAAAGAAGGAGCTTGATATACAATTAAGGCACAATCAACTCAGGGGGAGTTACAAAATTTTTGAGGTATATATTGTAAGTTACAAATTTTGATCAAGTTTTCTTTAAACTCTGTATCTACCAATCAGATTAGTAAATGTACAAACAAGGTCTGTTAAGTGTTTTTGTCACTCATGTCAAAGGGGTAGATTATTAACCTCATAATGGTTTTTGACACTTGAGTGTCAACACACTTAAACATATTCCACATTGGAACCAAGTACATCATGCATGCTGAGTCACAACAGGTACCAAGTGAAGATCAGATACCGAGCGAAGATCAAATACCGAGTGAAGATTAGATACCGAGTGAAGATCAGATACCAAGTAAACATTAGATATGGAGTGAAGATCAGATACCAAGTGAAGATCAGATATCGAGTGAA